>JASANY010000789.1:11358-46250 GCA_030849755.1 Trypanosoma avium
TTTTTTTTTTTTTTTTTTTTTTTTTTTTTGCTTTCTCTTTTGTCTCCTTTTTTTTTTTTTTTTTTCCCTTCTTTAATGAATATATAATAATCATTACAAACAAATAAATAACTAAAAGTAGCAAAAAAAAAAAAAATAATAAATAAAAAAAGATTTTTAAGGAGTGAGGTAGGGAGGGGACTAGGAAAGGGAAAGAGAAAGGGAGAAGTTTTTTTTTTCCCCTTCTAGTTATTAAGGAAAGGCAGTATAGTTATTTTGGTGGGTGAAATTTCTCCTTTTTTTCTTTTTAGTATTATTATTATTATTATTATTATTATTGCTTCTATTGGCCTTAGGAGGGATTTAGTTTTAATTGTTTTTCTCTCCACCAACACTACTACTACTACTATTAGTACTAATAATAATAATAATAATAATAATAGCAATATCCCACCCACAAACTCTTACCCCCCAAAAAAAAAAGAATATTTTATTTATTGATTTTTTTTTTTGATTTATTTGCATTTTAAATATTTATTTATATATATATATATGGTTCTTACAATGCAGTCTATTGACAGTGATTGGATGTTAAAAGAAGCTCTTTCATTATGTGCTGAAGAAAATCAATGGACTCCTGTAAAAAATGCCTCTTCTTCTCCTAGTACAAATAATAATAATAAAAATAATAATATGACTCTTTGTGAAATATATACCAAAATGCATGCTTTTCCTAAATTATCACATACTATTCATAATAATAATAACCTTCATACATCTAATGTAGGTTTATTAGAAGAAAAAGGAGGTGTAGTATTAAATGTATTACCTGTTTCGAATTCTCCTTCTCGCTCTATTTCTCCAACACTCTCTACTTCTCTCAATACATTTAGTGGAATTGAAACGAGACTTACATTTTGTAAAATAACAAAAGTTATTACAACAATGCGATGTTCACTAGAGGCATTTCGAGCTTTTATTACAACTCCACAAAATGTACAATATCACGAGGATGGTGTGTTGTGGAGTGATGTGATTGAAGAAATTGAAGAAAAAATATTATTTATGCATACTGCCTATAGAAGAATACCAGCAATTGATATTGTAACTATGCATCGATCAGCATCATTTCATTTACCTGAAGCATTAAAAGGAAATAGTGAAGCTTTAGAATTTTTTGTGCAGAATGTTGTAATGCAACGAGGGAAATGGAGAAATAATAATAATAATAATAATAGAGATTTAAGAAGAGAAGAGAAGAATTTAAATGGATTTTTAAAATCAACTGCTGCTGCTGGTGTTAATAATATTGTTGATTCTAATTCTGATAATTTACTTCCATCTGAAATTTATGTATATGCTATTCGAAGTGTAAATCACAATCGAGCACCTCCCTCTAAAGAATATATAAGAGGATGTATTCATTTATCTGCATTTATAGCCTATGAAATACCAGATTCATGTGTAGAATTAATTTTTATTCATGCTCCTGATGAACACGCAGTATCTGCTATACGAAGTTGTGAGGAAAAAATTATACGAATAAAAAATCTTTGTGAATTATTACAGCGTATGATGTCACGTGGGACATTACATTTAAATCTACAAGAACAACAACAAGTAGAACAAGAAGAAGAGCAACAAAAATATAAACAAAAGAAAGAAGAAAAAAAATATAAAAAAAAACAGCTTCGTAGATCTAATACAACTAGTACAAATAGTAGAACGACTTTAACACTTACTCCTATATCTCCTGAACCACGTGAACCCTCATACTTTTCACTGCAAATGAAACGAATTAATATAATCCCACGTCACCTCACTCCTATTCGTCAAAATATAATTATTCCTTTAATTTCACTTCATAATTCTCTTAACTGGCGCCTTGTGCTGGCCCAGGAAGGGTGTGAAGTTGAAGAATGTGAAGCACGTTCAATTATTGCAGCCCCACCTTTTCTAAAAGCCTATCGAGTTTCAACAAATATTATAAGTTCATTAGCAACTTTTTATCGACTTGTAGGGGATCCTTTGCAAACACATCGGTATGATGCATTTTCAGATACAGTAACTTTAATGGGTTCAAGAGATGAAGGAGAAGTTATATATGGGCGACGGAAACGTATAGCGGCCTATGCATCTAATAGAGATTATTGTGTAATTGTAGCAAGAACACTTCTTCAACCTAGTGAGGCACGGGAATTAAAATTATTATCATATAAAAATGATTTAAATATACCAGTTTATGTTCAAAATGCTATTCAATGTAAATTTCGTCCATTATGTGATGGGTATGAACGTCAGGTAGTATATGCCTTTGGTTATATTGCATTTAATAATAATAATAGTAATAATAATGATACTAATACTAATACTACTAATACATCTTTTGATATTAAAGAAGGAAAAATAAGTTCTCATCTTCGTGCCTATCATATTGTATGTGTTGATTCTAAAGATGCCTCAGACTCACGACTTGAAATGGCAACAATTCAAGAACATTGTACTAGAATGGCATGGATTCGTCAAGTTTGTGAAGATTCTCAAGAAATTGTAAGTAGTAATTCTATAGGTGCTACCACTATCAATAGTAAAACACCTGCTGTTACTTTTTCTTCAACAATAAATAATAAAAAAGGTTTTACATTTGATAAAATTAAAGAACAAGAAGATCTTGAGGTAGAAGAAGAAGGAGAAGAAGGTGGGGCAAATTTTACTGAAATTGCCACTTTAGAAGAGTTTAATTCTTTTATTCAAACTCAAGATAATGGAATTCGCTCTAGTGCGCAAGCTGATTCAGACATGACATTTGAGGAACTTGAAGGAATATTTGAACCCCAATCTGAAATTAGTGTTATTACTTCTAATAAACAATTTCGAAGAATTACACCTGTTAAAACATTACACACAACTTCTGTTCCTCATTCAGGTGAGGCTCCAGTTACTATTAACACTACCGCCGATCCCAATTCTTGGATTGATACAGAAAAAGAAGAACAAAAAGAAAAAGAAAAAGAAACGGAATCCGTGTCTCTTCAAAGAAACCCCAGTAAAAAGGAAAAAGAAAAAGAAGGGCGAGAAAAACAACAAATGAATCCCCGAAATAGCGAAGAATTTCTTCAAGTTGATATTTTGGCTTGTCGTCATTTGCCCGCCAGACATATACCTCGGCATCATTTATTTATTATTCTTCGTACAGCTGCGGGGTGTGCTAGGACTGGGCTCATCCCACTTACTGAAAATATTAAATTTAATAATGAACGAATTTCTTTTATTGGCCCACACGGGGATGCTTTAACGTTAACGGCGGTGGTGCGAACGAATGCGGGCCGACTGCGGCGCCTCGGCACTGCTGTTATTTCACTTTTAGAAAATAATTTATTAAATAAAAAACAAGAGCAGCCGCGGTGGGTGGGGCTGGTGGCTCGACCTGGGAGAGTTGATGCATATCTGCGAGGGGAAATACAAATTTTAATTTATAGCGGGAGAGGGGAATTGAGGCAACAGGAGCAAAAATATAAACAGGAGATGATAAAGAAGACAATAAAGAAGGATAATAATAATAATAAAGAAGAAAAAGAACAAGTAGAGGAGGAATCACTACGACGGCGTATTCTTCAAGTATTAACATCTGCAGCAGCTGGTAGGCGTGATTTGCATAAACTAGATTGGATAATAGGAAAATGTCGTGGTAAAACTCCAAAAGAAGTAGATGCAATGCTTGCTCGATATAAAGTTGTAAATGATGATAGTGATATTGTAGAACCTCGAGATAATAATAATAATAATAATAATAATATTATTACTTTAACAGTGGTAGAAGTTCGGTGTGTTACGACAGAGTTGGGTTTACCATTACTAAATAGTCCTACTTGTTATTTACTTGTAGAAATTAATAATGGAGTTTCCCTCACTACACGTATTGTTGTCTTACAGCAACAGCAAGCTGTATTTAATGAGTCATTAGAATTTGAAGTAAATTCAGGGGAAGTAATTCGTTTAATATTATATGTAGGAGCATTAAAAATAGGTGAAGTAATGATTTCTTCAGATCAACGTGATGGTATTCAACGATCACATACTCTTGTAAGGGGAGCTGGTACTAATGATGCTGCTCCATGTGGTAGTGTTGTAGTTATTATTCATAATGGAACTATTTCAACTGTAATGAAAAGAAAAAAAAAAAATAATAATAATAATAATAACCGTAGGAGTAGTACTGTAAAAGGAAGTCAAAGTCGTCGTCATCATTATCGTAGTAGTAGTCGTAAAATATATGATCGTGTAGAAAATGAAAATCGTATTACACGTTTACGTTTATTATTATGGAAACATGCTCGTAATTCATTACATAAAATAGATGTCATCGCCGCCTCTATATCTAATTTAGATAATTATATTAAATCTATTGGTCCAGAACCTCAGCAATGTGATCTTCGTCTTTCATTAAGACGTTGGGATCCATTAGCACCTGCGTGGGATAGTCCTGCTGCTATTGCTGCAGTAGATTTAGAAACATTGGATTTAATTGATTCTAATCGTTTACCCCAACGTCATAATAATTTTTCAAAACGTAGTAATATTTATGCTATAATTCAAGCAGGTTTTTTTTATTGTAAAACTAGTATTGTACGTACGAATGATACAGGTGTAGCCCAATTTGATGATCCTTTAATGATTCATGGTTTATTACCAGAAAGAGATGAATTAATTATTGCGATTATTAATAAAGGCCTTGCTGGGGTGGAGGATACCATTATGGGTTTAACTGTTTTCTCTTTACGAACATTAGTTCAACAACAAACCATAATTATCACCGTTCCATTAGTTCGACTTGCTGGAAGTAATGATGCCCACTTTAGAGGTTCATTACAGGTGGAATTATTTGCAATAAATTTTGGAGGTGTTTCACTTTCAACGGCTGGGGCTTCTATTTGTCGCCCACGAATTCAAAGACTTCTTTATAGATATGCCCCACAAAAATTACATCGTGTAGAGTGTCTTTTAGCAGAACATAATGGGCATGAAGGGGAATTGGTTCGAAGTTTAGTAGAATATTATGGGCCAGATATACTTTCATCTCCAATGGAAATACGATTAATTGGAATACGTGATTTTGTACCAGCGTGTTCGTGTTATGTGAAAGTATATTTGAATGGGGAACCTGTATTACGAACATCGCAGCAAGCAGGTTCAATGAATATTAATTTTTCTCCGAATGATTCTAAGAATACAGTTATTGTAGCTCTTGATGATCCTCAACATGCTAGATTACGTTTTAAGGTAGCACAATATCGTTATTTACAATCTATAACGGTATCATTTGCTGAAATACGTTTACGAAATATGGTAGCAGGATCTGTAAATGATTGTTGGATTTCATTATTTGATAATAATGGTAATAATATAGGTCGTCTTGGAGTAGCTCTTAAATCTAATGGTTTTATTCGTCGTGAAGCAGATTTAGGAAATTGGGATGATGTTGAAAATGATATTGTTTTATTACTTAAAAAGTATAGACCAAATATATTACCATTTTTACAACCTATGATGACAGATGTAAATAATTTAGCATCTGCGCATACTGAAATACGAAGTCGTATACTTTCTAGACCTATTGCTGCTACTGTTTACATTTATATTGATTCACTTAATTTAAATAATTTAAATACATTGCAACAAAAGCAAGAAATAGATGAAACCGAATATACTATAACGGCTAGTTTTGATTCTGAAGATGGAAGTATTACTTGGTGTAATTCTATGCAAGAAAAATGTAATATTATTCGATTAGATATTCCTGAAATTTCTGAAAATGGAAATCATGAGTTATCTATAACAGTACAAGAAGTTCGAGGCACACGATCGTTATCACGTTCTGGAAGAGGAAAATTACGTTCAACTTCGCGAGGAAGTCGTGCTAATAATAATAATTCCCCACGTCATTCCCCTCAATTACTTCCTCCCACAGAACTTGGGAGAGTTGTGATTTCACTACGAGCTTTACTTTCCTCAACGCTTTATGATAATTCTGAGCGTGTAACTTTACCGTTAGTATCATTTACGCAAAGTCCAAGTGCTAGAATGACATTACAGCAACAATGGATTCTTCAACAGCAACAATTACAATTACAACAACAGAATCAAGTAAATATAACAAATCTTCCGTGTAGTGATGTTGTGGGTGAAATAACGTTTAGTGTGCGTCTTCCTACACGTGAATCTATTCCAGCATGGTTACAGTTAAATGTAAAAGAAATGGAAAAACATGCAATTATAGATCGTGCATATATTCGTTATTATGAAGAAGGTATTCGTAAAATATTAGCACATCATGAACCACAAACGTTATTAGATTTACATTATACGTTTTATGAAAGAGATGTGGCACATGGTCAGTGGAATTTATCTCTGCGGGATTGGAAACGGGTTCTTATGCGGCGTTTTAGAATAGTTAAAAATACATCACATTCTCCTCTTATTCCTCCTTTAAATAATAATAATAATAATAATATTGCTGAAATTGATAGTGCTGTAGAAATTGAAAGTTGTGATGTACCACCATATGATGAAGTAGAAGAAAATAGTGAGGAGATATCGTTAGAAGTTCCTGAACCTCGTCGAACATTATTTTGAAAAGGGAATGTATTTGATCGTATTGTTTAAAAATTAAGTTAAAAAGAGTTTGAGTTATGTCTTTTTTTTTTTTTTTTTAATAGTGTCTTTTTTTTTTTTTTTTTTTGAAATGTATTATTGTTGCTTTTTTTTTTTTTTTTTTGTGTGTGTGTGTGCTTTTTGTTTTGCTTTGCTTCTCTTTATTTTCTTTGTGTGTGTGTGTGTGTGTGTGTCTGTGTCTCTGTGTGTTTTTCCTCCCTGAAGTGAGTTATTGAGATGCTGAAATCAATCCTTAAAAAGTAAAATAACATTCTGATTCTTTTTTATTATTATTATTATTATTATTATTATTTTTGTAAAGGAACAAAAAAAAAGAGAATTTAAGTTATCCCATTGGGAAGAGCGCATAGCGAATTAATCACACACTCATTATATAAAATAATAATAATAAGAAAAAAAAAAAAAATGCATCGATGTCGAATCCTATCTCCTACTATTATGACACCTCATAAATCTATTCGAAATATTATTTCTAATGCATTACGTTATAATAGTACTACCAGTACAAATACGAATCCTTCCACCACAGAAGTAAGTGAAACTAATACAAATATTAATATTAATACTAGTAGTAATAGTAATAATAATATTAAAAGTAATAGTACAAATGTTGGAAATGCTATGCGGACGAGTGGGTTTGAGTTTTCAACTCCAAACTTTTCTCTTGATGGTGCTGCAGACTTGGATGCTGCCGACCTCGCTAAAGATCTCATCACAACCCCCGTCACACAACTTAACTTTATTAAAGATATGTATGGTCCATGGCTTGTGTTAACAGAAGAATTACAAGGTGAACTTTTTATAGATCATGATTATATGATTTACCTTCGCCCAGCTAATGGACTTGGTTTTGGTGTTGGTCGAATTAATATAAAAGAAAAAAAATCCCCAACAACAGATGTAAGTTTTACATTAACTCTAGAGTCTTACATATACCCCGCCACCACCACCATGCCCCCGTATGCACCTATTAATATTGAAGTTACAGGACTTGTAAAGCGAGTGCAATCTACAGGAGGCGAATATGAAACATTTTCACTTTTGGCAACGTGGAGTAAAAAAGATGGGACGAGTGGGCGATTTAATGCGGCGAAACTCACACCTTGGGATCCTGCAACTGGGGCAAAGCCGTGGGAACCAAAGGAGGAATTGCAACATATATTTAAACAAGTATTTCCAACAGAATTAAAGCTTACATCACATCTAAAGCGGTCACAGGCCGCACGAGAAGTAGTAGAAAATAATAATAATAATAATAATGTGAATAGTAATGGGATTTCTGGTCCTTATCATCTATCACTAGATCCATATCGTGTGGGAGATGTCTCCGATGTGCATTACATTCCAAACTACATCTCCGAAGAAGAAGAGCAACAAATTCTTGAAATTGTAAAAAACACACCTGCTGAACTTAAAAATCAACTCACCAAACGCACAGCTCAGGAATGGGGGTGTACAATGTGTGAGGAGTGTAATAAAAGTTTTGTTTCCGATAGAAATATGCCCCAATGGGTGGAAGCTTGTAATGATATGCTGCTACACGATGGTATTTTTACTCCAAGTACATTTCCCAATAGTGTTCGTGTGCATGAATATAAATCTAGTGAAGGTATTGCCCCACATTGTGATGGGCCTATTTATTATCCTTTAATTGCTGTGATTTCTCTTGGCTCCCCGTGTGTGATGTATTTTTATCCTCGTCGTGAGCCGCATGATCAGCCGATGGAACATTATAATGATACTTTTCGATTTAATAGTGGAATTGCAATGGAAACACCAATGCAAAGTGTTGTGTTGGAGCCACGGTCATTAATGCTTTTTCGTGGGGATGTATTTTATTATTACCCTCACGGTACCTCAGATCGTGCGGTGGATATATTAACACCGGAACTTGCTGGAAATGTAATTAATCGACATTTATTAAAAGATAAAAATATGATGGAAGTACATAAAGGATATCGTGTGAGTATTACAGTACGTAATTTACTCCCACGGTGTAATCATCAACCAACACGGGCGGAGTATAATATGAAACGAGCCTGGTATTTATATAATCAACTTTCTGTACCAGAACCATTAATAACACCTGCTCCACTAGTAGGATTACCAACACAAACTAAAATAAAAGAAAATACAACATCAACAAAATCATCATTATTATCAACACCAACAACAACAGGAAGTTTAAATAATATAAATCTTATAGAACTTGAGAAGAAAGTAGATGAATTGTTAATAAAGCAGAATGTTATAACCCAACAGGTTGCAGATATGCAAAATTTAATGGCCGCAGAGGCAACTTTTCGTAGTGAAGTTTCAACCGTACTTGGTCACCTTTCTTCTACTGTATTAGAAATGGATAGTAAACTTGACGATATTTTACAAAAGAGTAATAATGAAGAAGAAGAAGAAGAAGAAGGGAAATCGATAAAAAAAATAGGAAATAATAAATAAGAGAGACGACAATAACAACAACAAAAAAAAAAAGATTAGAATAACTATGTTAAATGGTCTAAGCGAATAAATATATAAATGTATGTAGACACTTTTTAACCTCCATGAAATTGAAACTAATTGCCTTTTGTTTTTTTTTTTTCTTATTTTTGTTTTGTTTATCTTTCATTCAAAACAATAAAAATAAAAATAGCGAAATGAAAATAAAAAAACTGTACTATATGGAGTTAAAATTTTGTATGGGCTTTAAAGAGATACATATATAAATATGTATATATTTAAACAGAAAATAAATGCCAAGAAAGTTTTTCAAAGTGTTTTCAACTCTCTGGGCCTTAAGTGCCCTTCAAAAGACAAATTCTCAATCAGATAATAGTAATTAAAAAGCAACTAAAACACAAATTAAAATAGAAAAAAAAATCATTTTTGATAATACTAATAACAATAATAATACAAAAAATAAACCTAAATAATATTATTTTTTTATAGTGAATTTAATGGGGATTTTTTTTTTCTTTTCTAATTCTCATTAAATTTGCTTTTTAAATTTCATTTTTTTTTCCCCTTACTTCTTAACTATTTTATTTATCTAATGTTTAATAATATAAATCAGAAGAAGGTAGACATTAGAGAATAATTAGGTTTCTATTGTTTGGGCCCCCTATTCCCTCCCTCTTTTTATATTCCTCATTACATTATAAATTAACAATAAATAATAATAATAAAAAAAGAAATCAAAGAATAATAGTAATAGTAATAATAATAATAAATGCTACACGACGAATTAAAGAAACAAGAAACACCATGCTCTACTCTTTCATCCGAAAATGCTGAAGAAATTGAAATGGTTCTCTCTGTCTTTACCGATGAAGTACGTAGGGATCCGCATGATTTTGCTTCTATTATTGTTTCACTTCCATTTCGATTTCTTCTTCGTATTACAATTCCTTCCCAGGGATATCCTACATATACTTTTCCCTCACTTGCTATTATAGAAGGCCCTAATGCCCCACTTATAAGTGAATTTTCTATAAAATTAAAACGTGCCGTTCGAGAAGAGTTTCCCCTCGTCACTGATAATAATAATAATAATAATAATAATAATGATAATAATAATAATAATGATATTAGTAGTGGGTGCCCAATGTTATTTTCTATCATTACACTCGCCCAAAGACTCGCCGCAGAGCAAGAGGAGGCATTTACAGAAGAAAAAACTTCACTTCAAACTGAAACTACAACAGAAAATAGAACAACAACAGCAAATAATAATAATAATAATATAACTAATATGAAAGAAATACGAACTGGTGAGGCAATTGCAGATCGTAAATCCAAGTTTGTCGCCCACATGGCTAGAGTAAACTCTGAATTAGAAGTAAAAGAAGTTATAAATTACCTGCGATCACAAAAACATATTGCAGAAGCCGCCCATCCTACAATTTACGCCTATCGTTTTACCGATAATGCTGGAGTTTTACATTATGATTGTGAGGATGATGGGGAAACTGGGGCGGCGGGGCGAATTATGTTTTTATTAGAACAAATGAATGTCGATGGATATGTTGTTATTGTCACGCGTTGGTTTGGAGGTATTCTTTTAGGGCCTGATCGTTTTAAACATATTATGGAAGTTGCTAGAAATATTATTTTAACAATACCATAAAGTGAGTAGGAGAAGAAGAAGGAGGAGAAGTAAAAAAAAAAAACAGAAATAATAATAATAACAATAAGAGATATAATTCTTCATGCATTAACAAATGATCTGTAGTTTTATTTTTATTTTTTCTTTTGTAACTTATTCTTCAGTTGGAGTAAAAGTTAATTTCAAAATATAAAAGAAAAAATTTGTGTTTCTCTTGGGAAAGAATGAAAGAGGAAGAAAAATATTATTATTATTATTATTACATTGTTGTAATTCTCTTTTTATTATTATTTATATATTTTTTTTCTTTTTTCTAAGAAACTCTATTGACACCTGCAGTAAAAGTAACGAAATACAAATATATATATATATATATATATATATTCCCCTCATTTAAAAAAAAATAAATAAATAAATAAAGTTAATAGTATGTCAACGTACGTAAATGTAGATTCTTTATATGAAGCAGCACGTAACACACCCTTAGCAGGAGTTCAGAGTGATACACAACAACAAGATGAAGACGAGAATGAAAATTTGTGTCCTTCATTAACTTTTGAGCAACGTGTTATTGGTTTTATTGTTTGCCTTGGACTTGGTTTCCTATTTTCTATATTTGCATGGGTATCTATATTTTCTCTTGATTTTAATACATTTGCATTTATTAATACCGTGGCGAATATTACATCTATCGGAAGTACAATGTTTCTTTGTGGACCAATGACACAGTTTAAACGTATGTTTGATGCCACGCGTCTTATTGCTACAATTGTTTATTTATCCGCAATGATTTTAACATTTGTGGCCGCGCTTGTTTTGCGAATTCCGTGGTTAACAATTATAACAGTTCTTATTCAGTATGTTGCAATGTTATGGTATTGTCTCAGTTATATTCCTTTTGCTCGCTCTGCTGTTTTGAGACTAATGGGGATTGCATAAATTTATATATATATATATATATATATATATATATATATATAAACTCTTATCGATGGATAGTAAATCTTTAATGTGTTGAATAAAACAAAAAAAAAATTATTATTATTATTATTATTAGTTGTTGTTGCTATTGTTATTTTTTTTTTAAGATATTTGTTTCACTAATTTCTTTTTTTATTATTATTATTATTATTATTATTATCATTGTTTGATATTATTAACCCTCCCCCAGAAGAAAATAAAACATATATTTATTTAAAAAGCTATACTTATCATGTCCCAAGCCCATAATGAGACGTTAGAGTCTATCAAATACACCAGAGGTTCCCTCCGGCTCATGGATCAACGCAAACTCCCACTTGAAACGATATTTAATGAAATTGAAACAATTAATGATATTTATAATGCCATTAAAGAAATGCAAGTGCGTGGGGCACCTGCAATTGCAGTGAGTGCCACACTTGGTATTGTTGTGGCAGCAGAGAAGGAAATGCAAAAAGTAAATTGGAAAACTTTACAAGAAGTGAAAAGTTTTATTTTAGAAAGTTGCGAGCGAGTTAAAACAGCACGACCCACCGCAGTCAACCTCGCCTTAACACTTGCACAATTTAAAAAAGATGTAGAAAATATAAATATTACAAAAGTTCAAACAGCAGCGGAATTTATAGAAGAAGCTGTGAAAATTGCAGAAGAAATATACGCCGCCGATATCGCCTTTAATGTTGGAATTATGCAACATGGTGCAAATTATATTTCACGTCTTGTCTCCATGCGTCATAATACTAATAATAATAATAATAATAATAATAATAATATTTGTGTTTTAACAATTTGTAACACCGGTGCCCTCGCTACTTCCCGCTATGGCACCGCCTTAGGAATTGTTCGTCAACTTTTTTATAATAATAAATTAAATCAACTCTACGCGTGTGAGACACGGCCGTGGAATCAAGGCGCCCGCCTCACAATATATGAATGTGTAAAAGAAAATATTCCATGTACACTTATATGTGATAACGCCGCCGCCGCTTTAATGCATTTAAATAAAATAGATGTTGTGATTGTTGGCGCCGATCGTATTTGTAATAATGGAGACACCGCCAATAAAATTGGAACTTATAATCTTGCTATTATTGCAGCATATCACAAAATACCTTTCTTTGTCGCCGCCCCGAGTACAACATTAGATATCAATACAAGTGATGGAAGTAAAGTTATTATTGAAGAACGAGAGGGAAGTGAAATTTCACATAATTTAGTAACGCAGCAGCGGGTGGTGGCGGCGGGGCCTTTTGTACAAATTTGGAATCCCGTGTTTGATATAACACCAGCAGAGTTAATTACAGGAGGTATTATAACAGAATATGGGGTTGTGGAGCCGGCGAAGGAGGCACCATATTATAATATGACAACTATTATTCGTAGTAATAATAATAATAATAATAATAATAACGCAATAGTTGGGAGTTCAAAGTAGTTCAATATATTATTTTTTTTTTAGTTCATTAGTTTATTTGGGTTTTGGTTTTGCATTTATTTTTTACGGTTATTTGTAGGATTTTTTAAAAAATATATATTTTGTTGTTGTTGTTGTTGTTGTTTTCTTTTTTTTTTTTTTTCTTTGGTAATATCATGAAAACTTACTTGATATTTATATATGTATGTGTATATTCTTTTTCTTCTTCTTTTCTTTTTTTTTATGTGTACAGTGTGAAATACTCATCGCACAGCAAGACAAATAGAATTATTAGATATCTCTTGTTGTTTGTTTGTTTTTTTCACTTAAATAAGAATAAATAACATATATAAATATATAATATTTTTTTTTTTTGCTTTATTACTAGTTTCTGTCAGTGTGTTTATTTCTTTTTTTTTTAGATAGATATACAATTAAATTCACTCTATTGGACTTTTTATATTTACATTTATATTTATATATTTTTTTCTCCTCGTTGTTATTATGACTTCTGTTGTTTTCTCAGAGCTTGACCGAAATGACCTTTGTGAATTTCATCGCCTCTTTAATTCTAATAAACGAAATGATATAGATACTATTATTTCTTCTTGTATAGCTCGTGGTATTAGCCCACATGAGTTATTTAAAGAATTATATATAAAACATAATATTAAACAAATAAAAGATCGTGAGGGGGCGGCGCGGCGATTGCATAATGCTGTGCCTTGTGCTAATATAAATGAAATTGAAAGTATTTTGCGACGATGTGAAATGATTGGGCTTACAGAGTCTGACGCGTTAGAAATATTACGGGATCGTTTTATTAATAATAATATTATTACTAATAATAATACTAATACTAATAATAATATAAATAATAATAACCATAAAGAAGAGAAAGAGACGAAGGTTGTTGAATCAAAGTTGCAGCCTAAAACCACCGTGCTACATGATATTTCCACTAATAATAATACCAATAATAATAATAATAATAATAATTCAGAAACGCACATACGTGGGCGCCCGTTAAGTTCAGGCCCAACACGTGCTGCTATGGATGAAATAATGGCCGCGGAATGTTGTGATTGGGTCGCACAAGTTGTAGGTGATAATTATAATACAGAATTATTACAATTTCAAAACAATAATAATAATAATAATAATAATAACTTTGTCGATGCCCTACGCAGTGGTGTCATTTTATTAATATTACTACAAAAACTACGCAACCCACCAGTCCCAGATGCGGAATTAAAAATTCCAAAACGTATTACAGGTTTTTACGCTCGTGATAATGTTATTTCTTTCTTAAAAGAAGCCGCCAGTACTTTTAATCTTGTTGAAGCTCAACTTTTCACAGATTCTGATTTGTGTGATGGGAAAAATGATAGAGCTGTGATTACATGTTTACTTGCAATTGCAAGAATTGCCTACACACGAGGTAATACAAAGTTAGCTCCAGCAATGATTAAATATGAGCAGGAGATTGAGGCAAAAATACGAAATGTTACACAACAGCAAATAGAGGAAATGTTAAAAAGTGTGGAGGACTCAGAGACAAACTCGGATAATAATAATAATGATGATGATAGGGATGAAAATATTATGAATAATGATAATAATTGTGATGAGAATAATAATACTAATAATAATAAAAGAGAGCAAGAAGAAGAAGAAGAACAGAAGGAAATATTTTTGTTAAATTCACCAAAGTCACATGAGGAAGAAACTCCAGTAGAATTAGAGAAACAGGAAGGTACAAAAGATGCCAACAAGGATAATAATAATGATAATAATAATAAAACAAAAAGTCAAAGTAATGATGAAAATTTCTCTTCTGAAGAAAAGAAAATGAATAAAGAAGAGAATCAAGAGACTTTAGGTAACATTGAAAAAAAAAAAACAGAAGAAAAAGAAAAAGAAGGAAATGATATAATAACTCCTGAAAAAAAGAGTGGAGCTATATTTTATTTACGTAAAGGAGCTATTGTAAAAGACCCAAATGAAGTACCGGTCGCTCCTCTCACTCCACCGAAACTATCAGAGATAATAACGACTAAAAATTCAAATAATAATAATAATAATAATAATAATAATAATACAGAAGTTAACCCTGGGCCACCCAAATATCGATCACGTCGGTGGGATGAAATTGATACATTGCTGGGTATTATTGTAAATACACATTTTCTTTTAAATCCAAATTCACAAGTTCGATTTCGACGACTTTCTGCAACTTCAGGTGAGTATGTTGTATATCACCGCACACGAGGACATAAAAGAATATTATATGCTCGTATTTTACAAGGGAAACTTATGATTCGACCATTTGATGCCAATGGAAAAAGTTATAATAATAAAAATAATAATAATAATAATAATAATTCTGAGAGTAGTATTGGTATTGGTGGTGGTGTGTCTTCTTGGGTAGAATTAAAACACTGGTTGGAACGTTATGAAGAAGAGAATCCACCATAAAAAATATGTGCTTTTTATTTTTGCTTTGCTTGCTTGCTTTTTTTTTACTTATTGCTTTTATTATTATTATTATTTATTTATTTCTGAATGCTTCTAATTTGCTATTGAAGAACCAAAAAAAATTATATTATATTTAAAAATTTTTCAGCGTATATTTCTTGCCTATGTCTTCCCCCTTTTTATTTTATATTGTATGTGTTTGTTTATTCAACGAAAAAAGAGAAATATTATTACTATTTATTTCTTCTCTGTTTTTTTTTTTTCTCTTTGTATATTTTAAAAAATTTCTTTTTTTTTTCTCTCTCACTCTCTCATTTTTTTTTCTTTGTTTTATCTCTAATATATCCTTCTTTATTAATTCTTTAATAAAGGGCTTTAAATTTTAGACACATTAAAAAAAATAATAATAATAATAATAATAATCATATACTTATCATTATAAATAACAATAATAAAATAGAATAGAAAACGACTGTGAATATATTTTATATTTAATGCAAACCTCTGATTATTTTTATAAACGTGAGCTCTTCCTTCTTTCATTAGATGGACCATTAGAGATGAGTCTTTCGGCCATATTTGAGTTTTGTCGTCGTTTCTTTATTAAATTATTTGAATAGTATATGCTGTGGGGGAAGAAGAGGAATAAGAAATAAAAAATAAAATAAAAAAATCTCTTTGTGTTTTCGTTTCACATATATATATATATATATGGTTTTTTTTTTTCATTTGTGTGGATAGGAAACTGTGAAAATTATGGAAGATAGACTGGATTATGTAACAATTTTATTTATATTTATATATAAAACCGTATGAAAATGTTTAGTATGTTTTCTTTTTCCATTACTTCTTCATGTATATTAATAGATGTTATTTAATATTTTGTGCATATTTATGTATGAATGTCTCTAATTATTTTTCTTAATAATGTTTTTATTCTGTTTGTGTAACTGTGCGTCTGTGTTTCTTTTTTTTTCTCTCCTAATACTATTATCTAATTTGTTTTTATTATTATTATTATTATTAAAATTGTCTCTATTGTCGTTTTCACACATGTGAGCGAAGGAGGAAAAAAAAAAAAAAAAGATTTTAAAGAAAACTTTAAAAATGGTAAAGGTGGTGGAATTTAACACATTTATTGTTTTTTTTTTTTTTACTATTACTCTTGTCTTAATATTTCTTTGCTTTTTTTTCTTTGCTATTGTTTCTTCTTATCCATTATATTATTGATATATTCTTGTTATATATATATTTTTTTTTCTTTGGGGTGGTGGTATTAAAAATGCCCATATTTATATTATTATTTGTTAATTTACTGATAAATTTTATCTTTTTTGATATAATGAAATGAGTAATAGCCTTTCTTTTTTTTTTTTTTTTACTTTTTTTTTTATTTATTTCAACACTCTCTCAAAGGTGTAAAGAAGCAAAAGAAATAAAAAATAAATAACAGGTGCACAAACATCAAACGTATATTACCTAGTGAAGGGAAACTCTAACCTTCACACACCTACACACATATACAAAAAAAGATATAAAATAAATAATAAAAAAAAGAAATCTCTTTTTTTCTTCTTTAATATTCATATATAATTATATATATATATTTATATTATTATTATTATTATTATTATTATTATTAATTATGCCTCTACCACCGGTTGAAGATGCCCCAAACTCCATGACGCGTCGCCATTATCTTGTTGAACGTAATCGACTACGAGTAAAGGCATATGAACCAACACGCAAAGAGAGAGAAGAAGAAGAACTTCGCCTCGCTAAACAACGTGAGGAGCAGCGACGTAAAATGCTTGACAGCTGGAAAACGCAATCCTCCTTTAATAACAGTTCTAATTATAATAATACGATGACGGATATTAATTATAATAATAATAACAGTGGCCGCCCACTCCCAGGTGGTGGCCCTCACTCCCGCCGCATGAAAGAAGCCGCCACATTAAAAAACCCAAATTATTACAAAATTGTAAAAGAAGAAGAGGCCCAACGCAAGGCAGAGCGCGTCGCCGCCTATAAGGCAGACATGCAGCAGCAATTAAAGGACCGAGAGGCGTACTTAAGGCGGTGGCGGGCGGAGGAGAGGGCGTATGACGCAGCGCTGGTTGAGAGCCGCCGCGCCCAGGCCAAACTGCAAGAGCAGCGGGAGAAGGAAGAGGCGATGGCGAATAAACGTTACATGGATAAAATGCGAGAGAGCAACTTGCGTGAGCTGGAGCAAATGAGAGAGAAAACAAGAGCACGCGAGGCACATGAGCTTCAAGTCCTTCGCACAGTTCAAGAAAGAGAAAAACAAAAGGCGGCCACTGAAGAGCGACGGGCGCGGGATATTAAAAAAATGATGCAAAAAGAAAACGAAGAATATCACAGAACTGTGAAAAAGAAACAAAAAGAAGATAAAGCACGAGAAGAAGCAGAGTTAAAAGCAATGCTCGAACACAACGCCGCCCTCGCCGCCCGTGAACGCATGGAGCAATTACAAAAAAGAGAACAATTTAAAACAGAGTTTGAGGAAACAATACAAAAACAAGCCGAGTTTCGCCGCACACATAATTATGAGGAGCCAATGGAAACAATTCGAATGCGAAATGAAAAGGCCGCCGCCTCCCTCGCATTGATTAAACAAGAGGAGAAATTAAGAGAGGCGGAGCGGCGGCAGGAGTATCGAGATGAATTAATGCAACAAATACGAGAGAAATATGATTGGCAGTTAACACACATTGATGGTGTTTAAGAAAAAATAAAGAGAGAGAAAAATAAAGAAAGAAATTTATGTTTAACTCCTATCAAAGAAAATAGAAATAAAAAAACAATAAATAAAGAAAGATTAAAAAAAAAAAAAAAAAGCATTGTGCTGTTGTATTATTTATTTATTTATTTAGAGCTTCGTACATATTTCTTTTTTTTTTTGTGTGTGTATGTATGTGTGTGTTTGGTTTGTTTTGGTTTTGTATCTATTTTTGCATGTTCAATTTTTCTTTTCTTTTTGTTGTTGTTGATGTTTTTATTTTACCCCCCTTTGTTTTTTTTTCTCTGTTACCATTTATATTATGTATATAATGTCAAATATCTACTTCAGTCTCTCAATATCATTTAAAAAATAAACAGAAACAGAAAATCCCTTATTAACTTCTTTTGATTATTACTTTTTCTATTTCCTTGTCTGTATGTGTGATTGTTATATATATATATATATATGTTTTTTTTTAGAGAAAAATAGTAAGAAATAGAAAAAAAAAAAAAAAAGAAAGTTATTTGAGAGGATAAGAAGATGAAGAAGAGATAAATTGCAATTTAGAGGCAGTGGTTTTTGGTGTATTGTAAAAAAAAAAAAAAAATGTTAAATTGTCTCACACACACACACGTATAAATAAAAAAAAAAGAGAAACATGGACACGCACAAGTCAGATACTTTTCTTTTTTTTTTTTTCCTTTTGTTTATTTAACTGAAGAGAAGAAAATTAAAAAGTTAGGGTAATTTTTGATTTCTTGTTTGTTTATGTGTGATGTATATTTCTGTGTGTATCTGTGTGTGTGTGTGTTTGTAGGTGGGTGAAAATCCCACAATTTGAATGAAATTTCAATATGATTCAAAAACAAAATTATATTTTGCTGTTGTTGTTTTTTTTTTTTTTTTTTGATTTCACATTATTTAATATATTTCCTTTATCTCTCCCTACATATAGTTTTTTATTTATTTCTCCATTATAATTATTTTTCTTTTTATAATAACTAGTAGAATAATAGCAAAGAAATGAATGACTCCGAAGATGAACTCGAAAAGTTAGTAACCGCACAATTAGTACGAGCAGCAGCGACAACATCTCCGAGAGAAATAACATTAAATAATAATAATAAACGAAAAGAAGAATTAATTCTTATTACTGAAAGTGAAGAGGAGTTGGATGCACTTATTCATGAAGCTTTAGCAGGGGCAGTAGCACCAGTAACTAGAAAAGTAAAAAGTATAACAACTCCTTCAAGTAATAAAAATAAAATAACGAAACCTGTAACAAATAATAATAATAAAATACTAACAAATCAAAAGAATACACAAAAGAGTACATCTTCTAACGAAACTCTTATATCTTATGAAAATTCTAAAGATAATGTTAAATTAGTAATAAATTCATCTCCTATACCTATGAAAGTTGAAAATAAACCTTTATCAAGAAGTAATAGTAATAAAAGTAATTCAAGTAATAATAGTAGTGATAATAGTAGTGAGGCAATGTTGCAAGCTGTTTTAGCAGGTCATGGATTACCTCCCTTGGAGGGTATTGAAAATCATACATTATTTAATAAAAATAATTTGAAGTCATTAACTCAGAGTAGTTTAAATATTAGAAGAGAGGAGGAAGAAATAGATGAAAAAAATAAAAATGAAGATGATGATTTATTAATGGAAACACTTATACATCTTACAGAGAAACCAATACAGTTCGTTTCTAAACAGAAAATTAGTAGTATTTCTAAAGAAAAAGATAAGGAAAGCCCTATTTCTTCTTCGAAATCTGTTAATCCCATTTCTGTAGAAATATTAAATACTAAAATAGCTTCTACTACTAGTAGTACTATTATTAGTAGTAGTAGTAATAATAATAATAATAATGAAAAAACTCTTGAACAGAATCTAATTAGTGAAAATTCTACAGAAATTCATAAAGGTATACCTTCTAATGTAGATAAAAAAGAAAATAATTCTTCTTCTAAAAAACTTTTAAATTCTACTCAAGAATTAGAAGATGAGAAACGTATACTTAGTGCTATATTAAATGCTATTCAAGATCGTCAATCTAGTGTTAGTGGAGATCTTGTATGTGAAGAAGATGGGTATAATGTAGATGCTGTATTACAACATGCTGAAGATATTGCAGCTTCATCTCTTCAATTAGGGAAAGGTAAAGAAAGTAATATTATGCATTTACATGAAAATATTGAAATGCGAGAAGAACTTAGAAAAACACGAGGATCAGTTGGATGGCCTTCTTGTGTATGTGCTCGTACTGTATCATTATCATTAATAAATGAAATGAAAGAAGATAATTCTTTAAAGAATTCTATATCTCCTTCTTTAACCAAACGACCATTTTTATGTATTGGAACAACTCTTGGTCTTGTTTTACTTTTTGATTCTAAAAGAAAAATATGTGGTGTTTGTGGTTCTGTTACTTCAGCAGTAGTAGAAACACGAGGTTCTGTAGTTTCATTATCAATGTCATCTGATGCTTCTCTTGTATTATCTGGGCATGAGCATGGAGTTCTTGTATTATGGGATACAGATGCTTTAATTGCATTACGTGAAATTGGAGATGAATATAAAGTTCCAATAACACGTCTTCGTCATTGTGAAATGGATCCTCTTCGTGCAATTATACTTAGTGGTAATGGTAATATTAGATTAATTTCATTTACTCGTATTATATCTAAAACAATATATCGTTTAACTCATATTGCCACATCTGTAGAAGAAGCACCATTTAATGATATTGATATTGTATTTTTAAAGGGTGAAGGAATTTATCTTATAGCAGCTGTATCAGCGGATGTATTATTATTATATGCTCTTAATTGTGGTTTACAAACAGTGGCAACTCCAATTATGCGTCGTACACGTCCTCCAAAATCAGCCCGCACACATGAACTTATTCAATTTCTTTCAGTACCAAATGAAGATCGTATTCTTATGTGTGTTGCATGGGGTGCTGATGTAGAAATATTTACCGTTGCTTCTGCTGGAGTTTTAACCGAGTTACAACACCTCGCAAGCATGCATCTCACACAACCTTTACATGCTATTTCTCCTATTATGGGAAGTTGTCTTATTCTTCTTGATCAAGATAATAAAATTCACCTTTTAGATGCAAGCGCTGGAGTTATTGTTGAAACACGAACTTTATCTGGAGTAGAGCCAGTAGTATTTATGCATCGCAGTTCTGGGACTCGCTATAGTGGAAGTTTAGCATTTATAAGTGAAGGAAATGAAGTGATATTACTTGGTCACCGGCGTGCCTTTACTTTTACATTACTTTCTTGGAAAGATCGATTAAATGCATTGGTGCGGCGGCGGTGTTTTGTTGAAGCTCTTGAACTTTCTAAAGCTTTTGCTCTCGAGGTAGCGTTAGCCGTTGTCGGTTTACATGGGGATTCACTATCACGGCGAGCGCAGATTCGATCATATTTAATTCATCTTATTACAGCTTATATAAAAGATGCATTGGAAACATCAGATCGTTGTAATAGTGAATTAGAGGAAAGAGTTATATGTGTAGTGCAGTTTTGTGCGGATGTGGATGCTATGGATGTATTTTTTGGTTCTGTAATGGAATTTCTACGTGATTTAACTGGAAGTGATAAACTTGCCTTTTCTAGTCTTGAAAGATGTATTTTATCTGGTATTATAACTTCAATACCTGAAATTTACGTTGAACAACTTTATTATTTTCTAACTGATAAAACACTTCCTCCATTATCATCTTCACCCTCATCTGTAGCAGTAATATCAATAGAAGAAAATAATAATTTTTCATGTCGTGTAAATCGGGCAGAGCGTGTACTGATGCGACTAGATGGTAGTCATGAACTCCTCATGCATATTGCAGAAAAAAATAATTTACTTCAATTAGCAGTATCTATTTTATCATATAGACAGCATCGCTATGTTGAGGCTCTTCAACTCGCTCTTCAAGAATGTAATTCACAAAACGGTAATCATTATGAACTCCAAAATAATGATAATAATAATAAAGGTGCGGTGGCCTTACATTATTTTGAATGTACGATGCGAGGGTGTACTATTATAGAAGGTGTAGAGTTCGCAGAGGATCAACGAAAGACGGCGAAGGAGCAGTTGTGGGAATACCTCATATCTATTTCTAAAAAACATTTATTAATACTTCTCCATATTCATCCACAACGTGTGTTACGTACTGCATTATTTTCTCTTCAGGAACGAGGAATATATTCACCCTGGTGTGATGCTAAATCTCGAATGCGCTGTATAGGGAAATTATTTTTTCATCTTGTTGGAATTGAACTTACTTCTTCTTCTTCTTCTTCTTCTCCTCCTCCTCCACTACGACCTTGGGAATTAATGCGACGTAATTGGCCACCATACATTGTAGTAAATGAACTTTTTATCGGAATTACACATTTATTACTTGATGGAGCATTAGTGTTTGATAATGAAAGTACACATAATAGTGATCTTCAGCGATTTTGTGAGTATGCCTGTTCATATCTCATTTATCAATTTCAAACCTCTGAAGATGAGGGGCAGCGTCGGGGGGTTCAGAATGAAACAGCAGCACTTTTTACTAGTTCTATAACAAAAGATATTGACTTTACATTTGCAGAAGAAGAATTAAGGCATCAACGCATGGCAAGAGCTTTAGCAGCACTACATTGTTCTCGAGGAGAATTTGCCAAAGCAATTGACTGTTATCTTGATAAAGAAAATAATCGGGCGGATTCAGAGTTAGCTAAAGATATTTTTATTCTTATTCGAAATGAAATGAGTAATGCGGTGAGTAGTTCTAATGAAAAAGAATCATCATCAACAGTGCAACGTTTAAGAGATGCTGTTATGCATCGTATATCTGACTTAGTTGACATTGATGCAACATTATTAGCACAATTTGTTTTTGATTTTCTTCCAGGTAATCATGAGGATGTTATGAATATTCTTCGTAATTCTAGTGAAACATTCCTTCGTTATCTTGATGAATTAGTTTTAAAAGGAGATCCTGCTGTAGCAAATGATGTAAAATTACAAAATACTTATATTGAACTTTTATGTACTCATGATCCATCACGTGTTTATACATATTTACATTCAAATGATTCTATTGTTACCTATGATTTACATCTTGCTTTAAATGCAGTTAAACGTCATAAAATAGCAGATGCTGCAGTTTTTCTTCTTGAAAAAACACTTATGATTGATGAAGCCATGGGTATTCTTATTGGTGCTGTTACAGATAAATTACGTTTATTACGTCAAGAAGTAATAAATTATTCTATCTCATTCAATGAAAAAGGTATTCAACCTTTACATAACATAAAATATTTGAATAAATTAGAAGAAGAATCAGACGTTAAAGAAGAGAAAAATCAAGAACAAGAACAAAAAGATTTTTATATCTGGGAAGGTGAAAGACCATTACAACAAGTTTTAGGAGTGGGTATTGATTTATGTACTAAATATAATGATGATGTTGATTCTAAATCAAGTGAAAATTGGTTTAGATTATTAGAACTTTTTACACTTCCTAGACGTCTTCTTTGTGATCGTCAGAAACAAAATTCTTCAAAATTAAATTCTGAATCTGATTCTTTAAATGGTTTTAATGATAATGAAATAGATGCAGCTCTTATATTAAGTAAATCTTCAACTGATAGTAGATTTCCACTATTATCAAATCCTTTATCAGAAAGTGGTTTAATATTTTTAGAACAAATGATTCCTCTTTACACAAAGTATGTATCTCATTTACTTACTCATATGATTAAAGTTTTAGATCTTTCAAAAGTTGTTGGTAGAATTGTAGAAGATCATGAACGTGAAAGATTTGGTCCTTTTAAACCTGTTATTATTGATATTATGTCTTCATTAAGTTTTGAACTTGAAGTAAATAACCTTTGTAAACTTGCTATAGATAAAGATATTATGTCACTTGCAGTTAAATTACATAGAAGTTATAATACAGGTATTATTCCCATTTCAGATTTTTGTTATATTTGTGAAATTAGTTTGGGAGTTGCACGTGGTGAAGAAGCAGAGACTTCTGTTCGTATATATGCGTGTGGTCATGGTTATCATGAATCATGTGCTATGAAATTAGGTGATTCTATAGATTGTGTTCAATGTTATAAAGAGAGAACTGGGGAAACATATTCTATTTCATGTAAAAATGAAATTAATAACAGTGAAATTAGTGGTGATTATGATTTAAAAAGAATGGAAAATCAAAGAACTATTCAAGAAGAAGATTTTCATTTTATTATTCGTAGGTTAAGACATACAAGAGCTAAAATTGATGGAGCCAAAAATTATCGTGATCTATTGTCTAGTTTCTTACCTTCAAGTGAAGTTACTACTGTTACTTCAAGTTTATTAAAAGAGTTTACAGGGAAAAAATTACTCGCTCCTGCACCTCCTACTCCCATTAATATTGGTAAATTCTCTGAAGAAAATTTGAATTTTAATACAGCTTTAACAGTTACCTTGACAGATGAGGAAGTGCTAGAGTTATTTGGAACTCAAGATGATGATGATGATGATGAAAATAATGATGGTATTAGTAATCAGGGTTTACCATCATTTGAGAATGCTACATCAGAATTTTTGCTTGATACAGCATTAAGTGGTTCCTAAATGAAGCAATGTTATTTATCGTCTTCTATTTTTTTTTTCTCTTTGAAATAATATTATTATTATCTCTCTCACACCATTTGTGTTTATGTTTATATGTATGTGATTTTTTTTTTTAATTGTTATTTTAATTCATAATAACATGTTCCCCCTCCCTTTTTCTTTCTGTTTAGTATCATTTTATTATTCCATAGAGTTTTTGGGTAAACACACACATACAAAAAAAAAAAAACAACAACTAATTTTAGTCTCTAGACGAACATTAAATAATGCGGAGTTACGGAAGACAGTTACCAGAGCAGGTACGCTACCCTCATATTGCCCTCGATGTCCTCGGGCAGTGTCACAGCAGTGCTTGTGTGGAGATTGGTAACACGCGTGTTATTTGTGCCGTGCAGCACCCGCAGCAACTCGTGGATGAATATCGCGGCAGTCGTGGGCGAGTGGCCTGCACCCTTCACCGCGCCGCCACAGCCGGGGGCCACGCCTCGCACTACACCTCCGCCTACTCCTCTCATTCTAATTCCAACTCCACCTCAACACCTGAGAAGGACATGGCCCTCGCCCTGGAGGGGGTGGCGGAGCAGGCGGTGGTGCTGGAGGCCCTCCCACAACTGCTGCTGGAGGTGGTGGTGGAGGTGGTGGCGGATGATGGGGCGGTGTGGGATGCCGCCGCCCTCGCCCTCAGCGCCGCCCTCGCCAGCGGTGGGTTTGCGATGCGGGAGGTGGTGGTCGCGTGTGGGGCCGCCCTCCGCCGCAGCGACGCCGCCCTCCTCCTCGACCCCGACGCGCTGGAGGCCGCCACCGCCCCCCTCACCGCCGTCGCGTGCGTGGGCCTCAGCACCGGCGCTATTTGTTACTCAATGCTGCGGGGGGCATGTGAGCCGGCCACCGCCACAGCATTACTGGAGGCCGCGGTGCAGGGCTGCCTCGCCCGACGCACGGCTATTATGTCACAACTACAAGAGGCGGCGGTGTCTTAATAGGATGAGAGAGAGAGTGGGAGGTGGAAGAGGAGGGAGTATATAAATGTATTGGTGGGTTCATGATGATGATGATGGAATGGTATGGTATTGTTGGTGTTGTTTTGTCTTGTAAGAGAAAAATAAATCGTGTAAAATCAAACAAGAAAGAATATATATATATAATAATTGAGAGAAAATAATATAAAATCTAATATGACGGTTTTTATTATTTGTAACTATTCTCAACCCTTTTTATTATTATTTTGTTTTTTGGTTTTGTGGGGTATTTTTTTTTTTTTTGATTTTTTTTTAACTAGCGTTTCTTTGCTTGTTCTATTTTTTTTTTCCATGTTTAGTACTTATTAATCTATTCTTTTTTTTTTTCTTCCTATTTCATTTAATTTATTACACGAACATATGTAACATATATTTTTCCCCATCTTAAAAAAAAAAAAAAAAAAATTAAGTCTGATTTTAAAAACTAGAAGAATTAATTAAACAGAGCAAGGAAGAAATATTTATAATAATGGCACCTCGTTCTTACAAAAATGTTACCCAATATGAGACATCAGCTACTATTGTTGCTGTTATGGCTAGTTTTGTGATTTTTGTTTTTACACTCGCTGGTCTTGCAAACACTACTATTTATGATGTTTACACAACAGAAGGTACGAAGCATCGTTTATCACTATGGAATGGAGAAACTTGCACCCTAGATGGGGGTTGTGCTACTCGAAGGTTACCTCCAGGAGAATGGTGTGGAGAACGTCGATCTTTATTTATGGCCATGCAGGCTTTTTCAGTCATTTCCTTTCTTGGATCTTGTGTCCTTATTTTATCATCAATAATTAATTTATTATGTATAAGAACTTATTTTTTATATATTTTTTTTATCGTTTCCGCTGTTATAACTTGGTTATTATTAATGATACAATGGGCTCTTGTAGCAGGAATATTTCATAGTAATGCTTGTTTAAATTCATCTTTTAATGAAATTAACTATCAATATGGAGCATCTTTTGCTCTTTTCCTTATGGCATGGATTTGCCTTTCTGTATTGTTAACTTACACTTTGGTGATTAGAACGTGTTGTGACTAGAACGTGTTGCTAAAAAAACAATAATAATAATAATAATAATAATAATAATTTTTTATATATATAATTAGCGTTTTATTTTTTATTTCTGAGTTTAGGTGTAATTATGTCTTTATTTTACTTTTTTTATAGAATTACTCTGTCTTTATAAATTTTTTTTTTCGAAAACAAAACAAAAAAAAAAAATACATAAAATAATATTAATTGTTGGTTATTTTTTACTATATATTTTTTTTTTTAATTTATTGTATTCTCTTTTATACCTCCCTTCTTTATTATTATTATTATTATTATTATTATTATTATTATTATCGTTTTTATTAGTTTATAAAATTCATTAGATTATGGATACAAATGAAACGAAAGACGTTATTCTCATGACGGAGGAAACAATTATTTCTCAATGTAAAAAAAATCAAGGTTATACTACACCGGAATTGAATCAAAAATTATATCTTCATCATTTGGGTTTTACTAAAATATCTTGTTTAAATGCTTTTTATCAATGTACAGTTTTATATCTTAATAATAATGCAATTGATAATCTTGAAGGACTTCAACCACTACAAAATTTACATACTTTATATGTAAGTAATAATGCTATTCAAAATTGCCTTAGTCTTCCTGAATTAACAAAATTACGTGTTTTAGATATTTCTTATAATAGTATTAGTAGCTTTGAAGGACTTATGAAAGTATCTGGATTAGAAACTCTTCTTGCTTCACGAAATCGAATAGAAAATTTAAATGGTTTAGAAACACATTATCAACTTATAAATATTGATGTGTCTTGGAATTCAATTAAAGAAGCGGATAATATTTTACCTTTACTATTTCAAAAAACAACACTTCGTACATGTATTTTAAATGATAATCGCTTTATAAAATCTATACCTTCATATAGAAAAATAATAATTGCAAATATGCCTTCTTTAAGATTTTTAGATCGATATCCAATATTTCCAGAAGAAAGAAATTGCGCTGAGGCGTATAACATTGGTGGTACAGAAGCAGAAGAAGCTCAACGAAATGAAAATATTCGTCAAGAGTTGGAAGAAGAGAGAAAACAGTTTTTATTCTTTTCTGAGTCACGGGCTTCTGTACGTGAGTGGAAATATATAAATGGACCTATAACAGAATCTACAAGATATTTCAACGATAACGAATGTGATGGTATATTTATACCAAATCATTAATTATTCTCTTCTTTATTATTAATAGTTTGTTTTGAGAGAGAGAGAGAGTGTGTGTTTGTTTGTTTCACGTGAAAATACAATTTAAACAAGAGAAGGGCGGGGTAAAAACAATTGAGATTATCTTTTATGGATATGTTATTGATTTATTGCAGAAAAAAAAAAAAAAAAAAAGTTTTTTTTCTCCTATATAATTGCTGTGTATAAATTAAACAAACCCCCCATCTTTTTTTTTTTTTTTTTATCAACACATTCTCATTCTTTCTCTTTTTTTTCTTTTTTTTTTTTTTTTTTTTTCAATAGTACTTAAACACCACCCAATATTTTTAAGGGTCAAATATATTTTTTTCGGGGGAAAAAAAAGATGAACGTTTTACAGTATTGAACCTGTGTACTTTAATAGCATATTGATAGAATTCGATCAATGATATTTATCGATTGATGCACTAGTAAAAAGAACGCCCTACCGAAATTTTTTTACAATACGTAATAAATAATTTTAATAAATAATACTTTATTTTAATATTATTTAAATTAAAATTTCCCTTCATCAGGGGGTGGCATACCTAGTGTATGTCATCCTCTGTTTTTTTCTAATTTGTAAACCCATTCTTAAACTTTAAAAGAAACAAGTGAGGCTTCGTAAGTAGACTAATCCGACAACGTGGAATAAACCATTTTAGGGATATATGAAAAAAAGACGTCAATGAACTTTGTAAAGAGGAGGGGAAATAAATAAAAAAACCTCTGACATTTTCCCGTATGTCTTAACATTAAATCCCAAATTTTCACTGTTTTTAAACGAATATATAACACTACAAAGAAAACCCATCTTATTAATGTATAATTGGGTCCCTATTTCTTTGGCCCCATATATATTCTTCATATTCAGTTAACTGTGTACACTGTATGAAAATCAAAGAGGTTATTATTTTTTCATAATTATTGTTATAATAATGACAGAATAATTCCTGCCCTGATCACTCACTATGTGTGTGTAAGTGTGTTTACTCAGAATTTATAGGATTGATGGGGACTAAAGAGAGAGAGAGAGAGAGAGAGAGACACATATACAAATAGTCACACATTTGAATGGAAGCTATTATTATTATTATTTATAGTCTTTTTTTTATTATATAAGGAAGAGTATGGTTGTAGTGGTCTCTTGTACTATGAATTGCATGGTTTTTTTTTGTATTTTTGTCTCATTTGTTTAAACTAAATTTTGCTTTTTCCTTATTTTTGTTCTTCATTTTTTTCTTTTTTTTTTACCTCTTTTGGTATATGTAGGTTTTCTTTGCAGCTTTTTCATCAATTTCACCAATATCTTATTTTATTTAAAAACACCATATCCATAAATATCAGCAACAATAATGCCCCAGTTATTTTACACCGCTTTATTTATAATGCTATTGTTGCTATATTCGGACAGTGTGTGCCTTGCCGTCCCTACATACAACTCTGTATTTGATGATATGATGCGTAGGAGAGGGGCACCGTCAGTTAATATTATGAAGGAGTTACCCAAGAAGGGAGAGAGCTCTCTACAGGCCTACACTGTATCTACAATTCAGAAAGATAATAAAGAGGAATGGGCCCCACTTCGTATTGTGGTATCATCCAAGGATTTGGATAATTCATTGAAGTATTGTACAAAATCAGAAAATGAGCAAAAACTGGATATCTGGAATGGCTATGAGGTGAATTGTTACGCTGAAGCTCTTATGAATGATGAAAAGAAAAATATCCTTCTCCATTCAATTATGCCTGAGGCTATTAAGCTACATACTGACCGTCTTCTTGTACATCCTGTAATTGGGCCTCTGGTAATACCCGAATTCACTGATGATATTTGTAAACGCTTTACAGTTCCTGAAGAGCATCACAATCCCAGTGTAGGTGTTCTAAATGCTGATTTTATATTATACTTGGCTGCAGGACCTTCACATCGATGGAAAGTTCCAAGGGCCAAGTCATGTGCAGAGATTGATAATCGACCTATTGCTGCTGTAATGAATTATTTACCAGAATTATTGGTGTTTACTCGCAGTACTGTTCGTATTGCTGCTCATATACTGGGACATGCTCTTGGATTCACCGAGGCATATATGAATAAACTTCATATGGTGGCCAGTGTTACTAATCCGCGTAATAATGCTTCTGTGATAATTATGAATACCACAACTGTTAAGGCAAAAGCACAGGCTCATTATAACTGTAGTGAGATTAATGGTATGGAATTGACGAATGAAGGAGGTTTAGAAGGCCAGTATCACTGGCAGAGGCGAAATGCCAAGGATGAATTAATGAGTCCTCTTGCTATTTCCGATCCACTTTACTTTATTGGTTATTACACTGCATTAACAATGTCTGCATTTCATGATATGGGTGTATATCACGCAAACTGGGGAATGGAAGAAAGAATGGAGTGGGGACGAAACACTGGTTGTGATTTTCTGAAAGACAAGTGTATGAACAATGGAATTACTAAATTCCCTAATATGTTTTGTAATATGTCCCAGTGGCGTTGCACATCTGATCGCCTGGCGATTGGAGATTGTCGCATTACCAATTACAGAGATCCTCTTCCACTAGAGTTTCAATATTTTGAACTCAGCACAAGGGGAGGTGATGACCTTCAGAGGATGGAGTACTGTCCTATTATTGCTTCATATTCCGAAGTTCTGTGTTTTGGGACAGTAGAAAGCAAGTATCGTAAAGCTGGAAGTCTATACAGGAATGATTCCTGGTGCCTGGATACTGACTCTTTGGTTGTAAAACATAAATATAGTTATGAGGTTGAAGAGGGAGAAGAAGAAGAGGAAGAAGTTGAGGAAGATGTGACAGTAAATGCAGTGTGTGCTGCAGTCAAGTGTGATAATGGTGTTGTGAGTATACAATACAATGGCAGCAGTGACTGGCATGAGTGTGAGGAAGGCAAAAGTATTACACCTTCAGGATCAAACTTTAAGAGTGGAAGCATAAAGTGTCCTAAATATACTGAAGTGTGTACTATGGCTTCTAATGGCAGCAGTCTTGTAATTCCTCCTCCCACACCAACTCCTACACCAAGTTTAACTATTAATGAAACTATCACGTCGGAGGAAACAAATCAGGAAAATCACCCTGGCACAGTAGAACCTCGTGACAGAAGAGAAAAAAACAGTGACACTACAATTTCTGTGGGAAATAATGGTGACCGTCACAGGACTGCTAGTAATAAAGACCAAAGTGAAACAAAGAATAATAATACTCGGGGGAAATACGCTGATGTTTTTGAAAACAACCGTGATATTTTAAGCGGCGCAAGCATTTCTACACTAAGCCTGCCCATAAAGAAGGATAATTCCTCCTCTGATGTTGTGAATAATATGCCTGGCCGTGATGTCAGTATGATTGGAGTTGTTTTTATTTCTCTTATGTCCTTGGTCATGTCTGCCACTCTAATGGTGTTTATTTGAGCATTATCCAATAATATTATGTCTGTTCAATCTTGCAAAGAAGTGATGATAATTGACCTTTTTCGGATCTCATATATAAGTTATACATCACTAAGGTATATTCAGTTATTTACAAGTTATATACTCTTTATTTTTCTTTTTATACACTTTTTTTTTTCTATACTGTGACTCGGATTTCTTCCCTTCCCTTACAAAAGAAATAAAAAACATAGTAAGAAGTACCAACGTTCACAGATAATTTTAATTTCAAGTTATGTTGTTTTTTTCATTTTGGAGAAACAAGCATTCGTCTTTTTTTTTTTCGAAAACTTTTAAAAATACACGAAAGAAATGTATATTTTGTTTCTGGGCTCATTAAAAAAAAAAAAAAAAAAAAACATTTTGTCTCTTTCTCTATCTCTGTGTGTGTGTGACATTCATAGAAAGAAAAAAAGTAGAATTATATTGGGCTTTTTTCATAATTAATTTTTTTTACTTGGTAAGAAAATTATATATTACTATTTTTATTATGATTTGAATATTCTCTCTTTCTGTGTGTGTGTGTTCTTGTGTTTCCATAATGTTGGTAGCAAGAAAAAAAAAACATGGGCTACTACAGTGTTATTTTTTATTCTTGGGAGTTTTATTTTTTAGTACCCAATTTCTATTTTGTCTTCTTTTTTTTTGTGTATTTCTCTTTCTTTCTTTATATATAGGAATAGTTCTAGTGTAAATAATGATTTCTCCTGTCTCTCCACTCAGATAATAGAAAGTATTTCTGTTTGTAGATTGAGATGATTAAACCTTGAAGAGTAAGGCTGAAGGAAATGAAAAATAAGGAAAGATTAGGGTGAGGGTTTCCTTTATTTGGCCCCATATATATTCTTCATATTCAGTTAACTGTGTACCCTGTATGAAAATCAAAGAGGTTATTATTTTTTCATAATTATTGTTATAATAATGACAGAATAATTCCTGCCCTGATCACTCACTATGTGTGTGTAAGTGTGTTTACTCAGAATTTATAGGATTGATGGGGACTAAAGAGAGAGAGAGAGAGAGAGAGAGTGACACACACACATATACAAATAGTCACACATTTGAATGGAAACTATTATTATTATTATTATTATTATTTATAGTCTTTTTTTTATTATATAAGGAAGAGTATAGTTGTAGTGGTTTCTTGTACTATGAATTGCATGGTTTTTCGTATTTCTCAATCTGTACTTAATTGACTTTTTACTGTTTTTTAAAACTAAACTTTGTTTTATTTGTTTTTTTATCTTTATAACACTGTTTGCTAAGGGGTCTGTATTTAGTACAGAAATGATTGGGATCTTCTTTGACCCATACACCCCCTTATCACATGTCCAGATGCAAGGGTCTAGGAATACCCTTTATTATTGATTTCTGTGTATAATTTGATATGTCATGTAAGATGGTTTTTTTTTCTTGATTTTCCTATTCTTATTGTATTTTTTAGGATAACATTTTGATTTTGAAGACGATATCACCCTTTAAGGACATATACAAAATGGAAAGGACACCAAAGCACTTGTTCCGCTGTCATCCTCGCCTTGCTCTCATTCCCCTCTTTTTTATCGCTTTATTAATTTTGTGGGGTACTGGGAGAGAAGAAGAAGTGGTTTCTGCCAAACATGCATTGAAAACTTCTCCCCAGGAGCCACCAGTGAAAAAACAGGAGTATGTACCCCCTTTTGGTACTCGCAATGATATTATTGTGGTGCCCAGTGGAGAGAGTACATTTCTGTGTAATTACATGAATAATGTTACGAAAATATCTGGTGGTTGTGTTACGTTTTGTGGCAAGAATGATCATGAAGGTGGTGAAGATTTTAACGTCTACATACGCTCAGAAAGATCAGAAAAAGAGGTAATGTTTGCAGATGTAATAGTTAATCACAATGGGCCTGTTCCGAAACGCAAATCGACAGGGCGTCCCTATCTCACTGTTTTTTACAGTGGTGAAAGTAATAAAACTGATAGAAATCTTGCCAGGCAAGCATACCAAAAACAGTATGACACTGTAATTTCATTTCATCAACATCGGAAGTATTATTTTACTTGGGTCCATATCGTGATGGACCACTTCTTGAAAATTATTAATGCAAATAAAGAATCTAGTGAAGTAGCTGACGAGACTGAGTGGTTAGCTTGGCAGAAACGTAAATCAGCAATTGCAGTGTTTGTATCCAATTGCAAGGCAAGTCGTGCTAATGCTCTTCGACGCCTCTCAAAGTACTACACTGTTCATAGTTTTGGAAAGTGTCTCAGGAACAGTGAATTACCACCTGATTGCGCCATAGTTCAAGACGTGTATGCACAGAAATTGTGTGTTTTTCAAAAGTATAAATACGCTATGTCTATGGAGAATTCAAATGAGAAAGACTATGTAACTGAGAAGGTATATAACGCTTTTTTAGCTGGAACTGTTCCACTTTATTCGGGGGCCCCTAACATTGAAGAATTCTTGCCGTTGGGTAGGAATAGCATTGTAGATGTGGAGCATTTTATTCCAGGAGTGTTGCGAGACATAAATGGTGTATTTAATTGGAGCCCTGAGGGCGGGTTCCGTAAGCTTGGAGATTATCTGCGGCAGCTGGAGAGGGACAAGGTGGCGGTGAAGCGTCTTCTTGCATGGCGTCATGTGAAACGTGTGGAGGAGTGGGGTGAGAAATTTGTAGATAACTTGTTTCACCCGGATCCGGTTTGTGCATTCTCCTCAGATGCTCGTATAAGACGGAGTAAATTGGAAGGGAAGTGATAGTAATCCTTTAGCTCTCATATCACTCACTCTCTTTGATATATTATTTATGTTTTTCTTTTATTTTTTCTTTTTGGTTTTTACTTGAGGTTCCAGGGGAGAGGGAGAGGGAAGGGGATGAAGTGATGTAACTGCATCCTCATGTTACAGTATTAAGGGATAAATAGGAGACATTGACTGTATTTGACTACAATTAAGATAAATGTGTTACTGTAAACTGTGATATATATTATTTTTTATCAGCTATCACATCACATATGAATTAATGTATCAGATACTGTTTACTCGTAATTGCATTTTTTTTTCCCTTACAAATTCTCTCACTACCTGGTAGTAATACTTTTCTCTGAGGTAAGTTTGGTTGTGAGAGAGATATTGCAGTGGTTTTTTCTATGAGAA
>JASANY010000790.1:0-11671 GCA_030849755.1 Trypanosoma avium
AGCAGAAACCAAATGGTTCAGATCACCGAACGTTGGTGTCGTCAGCTTCAATGTGCGGAAGAAAAATACATATATATTTGCGTTATAAAATGCGGTTTCAGGCACCACCATTGGTTTTTAAACCGACAAAATGTAAGTGAAAAAGCCCCTTAAAGAACTTTAGTCTCAAATAAAGAGCATGCCGCATTAGAATATTTTTAGTGCTAAGCTAAAGTGTGCGCGAAAGATAGTGCTACGAGGTTTCTTTTATAGACTGAAAAAGGTCTCGCTTAAAAAAAAAAAAAAAAAAAAAAAAAAATAGCAAGCCCAAATCTGCATTGCCAGGGGGTGAATATTTAAGACCATGGAAGGTGGTATCTCTAAAAAAAAAGGGTATATCAATTTTTCAAATTACATTTGGGTGCGTGCAAGTGACCTCGTAGAAGCTGTTCAGCAGTTTTTTCAGTAATTCAGGAACTAATTCGTAAAATTTCCCATAAAAAAAGATATTGTAGAACTTTATCCGGGTGTTAAAGTTATCTTGGTATTTTTCGGGCTCCAAGTGGTTTCCTGTTGGGGAGTTGTGCTTGGTACAAGCTTATTCAACACATGCGATTAAGGGTTGGGGTTCGCCGCATTTTTTTTTTTTTTTTGCCTGGCATGCCTTGTCTTTGGAAAACGTTAAACCTAGCTATTCTCTAGAAAGGGGCGTTGTAATTTTAAGGCAAGGCTCCAAATTTTCCTTTAAAGGGCATTATGGAAAATGAGAAGTTTTGGGCATCGGTCTAGTTTTACCCAAGGCTTTCTTTCTTTTTTTTTTTTTTTTTTTTGCGGCACCGTTTTATTTATATATGTATATATATTTCTTTTTTTTGCTTACCTGAAATTCTTCGACCACTGGCGTTCCATAATGGATAGTGATGGTTGTTAAATAAATAAACTTTCCCATTCTTTATTCACTTCAAAGATGCAATAAATAATTAAAAAAAAAAAAAAAAAAATCCCTTACTCATCAAGTTCTTTTTCCTTTTTTAAATCAATTTTAAACGTTTTATTTTTTTTTTTTTTGTATTCTTCTGAACTTTACGCATGGTATAAAAAAAAAAAATATTGCTTTTATGGAGAATTGAACCTGTTACTATATTTAAAAGTCAATTTTTTTTTTTTTTGTGAAAAAAAAAATAATTTAATTTTTTTAAAAATAAATAAATAATAATAATTATATTTATTTCTTATTACTTATACATGCAAACGTGGCCGAGTGGTTAAGGCGGCTGCCTGCTAAGCAGTTGTGATCTCACGCGAAGGTTCGAACCCTTCCGTTTGCGATGTTTTTTTTTTTTTTTAAATTTCCTTTCTTTTTCCTTACAATATATTTTTTAGTTTTTGGGAAAATAGATAGATATGGAAGCTGGCTGTGTAGTGCTTTGTGTATTATACAAGCGCTGGTGGTCTAGGTGGTTATGACGTCGCTTTAACACGGCGAAGGTCCCGGGTTCGAGTCCCGGCTGGCGTATTTTTTCTTCCCCCCACGGACCCACAGAAACAGCTAATAAAAAATACATATTTTTTGTCCCTCCACTCTCTGTTATTTATTTTTTTCTTTTTCTTTTATTCCTTCTTGTTTTCTTGCTATTCCTAATATTGAGGGGGAAAAAAAAAAAAGAAAGAAAAAAAAAAAACGGCGGCGGGGGGAAGGAAACATATCCCCATTTTTCAGTTCCCTGAAATGTTGGGCCCAACCCCGCCCCCTTCCTCTTCTTAAACAGCGCTGTGCGAATACATATGGAAGTCGAAACCCTTTGCCAAAATACACCATTGGACTTGGGAATAAAATCCCAGCGATGCCTTGTATAAAAAAAAAAAAAAAAAAGAGGGAGAGAGAAGAAGAAGCAAAAAAGAAATAGAAAACAGGCTTATTTAAATATATCAGACATAAAGCTAAAAACACCCAGCTCTTCATAGAACCAATCTTTTTTTTTTTTTTTTACAACCATTAACCACTAAATATATATATATATATATTTTTTTTTTTTCTAAGGACTCAGAAAGGAAAATATTGCGTTTTGCATATTATGAACGCTAAAAAAAAAAACTGTGAAAGAATATTGAATAAAAATAAATAAATAAAAAGAAACCCCCAAATAGAAAATACCAAAAAAAAAAAAAAAAAAAACACACATATAATTAATCACATGAATATCTCATTTCTGTAATGTATATATATATATATATATTTTTTTTAAGATTAACCGTATTCAGTGCGATCATCCAATGCACTGGAATCATAAGAGATTAAATATGTGGAGAATGATGTGATGAGAGGAAAAAAATAAAAAAATAAAAAAACCATAAACAAAGAAAAAAAAAAGTTAAAAAAAAAATTTTCTGTTTTATTTACGATACTGAATAGCGGTAAAAGAAGGTCTACCATGGGAGCAAACAGTATATTGCTCAACAGCTTGTAAAGCTTCTATAAGTTTTTTAATTTCATTTATAGAAATAGAGTCACCAAACATAATAGCTCCACGACATGATCGTGTAATCATAAACTCAAGTATTACAGAAGGTATAATACGAATACCAGTATCATATTTAAAAAATATACTTTCATTACAGTTTTCTTCTTGATTTATATTAATTATTTTTTTTGGAATAAGAACCATAGAAAGTTCTTCAATTGTTGTACGAAGTATATCAATATTATCTAAAAGAAGACTATGACCTTCAATTATAAGGTGAGGCCATCTTATAACTGAAATACAAAGATTTTTTAAATTTAAATTAATATTTTTTATTTCTGTTTCACATTGTACCTGATAATTATCAGTATTATTATGTAAAAAACGCCATCCCCATCTTTTGAGAACTTCTTCATAAATAGTAACATCATGAGAAATATCAATAGGTATTTTAACAGGGAAATTAACTGATAATGAATTGTTCTGAACATAAGATTCTGCAGTCGCAAGTAAATATTCTAAACGTAATCTTTCATGAATAGCATGTTGATCAGCAATATGTAATGTAATTGGAAAAGTAGATAATATAGAAGAAAAGGTTTTATTTTTATTTAAAATTTCTTTTTTACTTAAATTAAAAAGAAGAAATTTTTTATCCCATTGTGTAATAAAATTTTCTGCTTTAAAAGGGCAAGAATTTAAATTATTTATTTTAGGCCAAACTACTGGAGTTTCATAAGCACGTGGTATAATATCAGAAGGATTTAAATTTAATTGCATTGTTGAACGTACTTTAGATAGTGTTGTAGGATTAGATACATTAGAAGATAATTTTAAAGGAAAAAATGGAGTTCGTAAAGGACGAGAATTATTATTATTATTATTATTATTACTATATTTTCCTTTCATTATACTATCTATATTAGATAAACGTTGAGTTAAAAGTGAAACTCGAAGCGTTGCTCCTGTTACAATATCAGAATTCCCTAATAATTTATTTCCTACACCTAATTTTCCCTTCATTGTTGTTAATTGTTCCACTACACAAAAATCATTTTTATTATTTTTTAAATTAATTGTCATTTCTTCTTTTTTTTCCATACTAAAAATTGAGTTTGTATAAAAATTTTGTGCAGCTAAACGAAACATTTTTCGTAAATTTGATTCATTTCCTTCTAAAAAAGATTCTGATATAAATACAAGTATTGGACTCATTTTATTAGAAATATATGATAAATAACGATGTACTTTATGAGATTCATCTACAATATAACATCTTGAAGAAACTTTATGCATTGAAACTACAATTACATTTGGTAAATTAGAAATTCGACGAGAATTTCCATTTTTATCATATTGATCAAAAGATTGAATAATAAATAATACAATAAATTTACCATGTTCAACTATAACTTCACGAAGATATAGTGAATTAGAAGTATGATCAGCTTTTAATAATTTATTTGAGAGATTAAGATGTGGAAAAAAAGATGAAATAACACGATAAACCATAGTGATAGTATAAGATTCATTATTATTATTATTATTAATATTTTTAATATTATTTGATATTTCTTTTCTTATTCTCTTAGTAGAATGTTCAAATACTTCAATTTTATTTTTTATAGAAGGAATACGTATCAAAATAGCATCCACTATATCTGTAACAGCTTTATCTTTCCCAATATCATCATCACTAACACGTAAATATAAAGAAGTAGTATAATTTATAGAATCATTTAATAAAAAATATAATGGTCCTAAAATACACTCTACTGCCATTATATAAACTTTCATAATAACATCATGACGTTCTGCACGAATTCGATAAGAAGAATATTTATTTTCTGTTAAATTTCGCCGACGTACTGGCATACAAAAAAAGAGATCATGAACTTCACAAGAAATTTGAAGAATTGTTGGAAATAATTGTAATTTTTGTTTTTCTTTTAGTCCAATTTGAATTATATTGTGAAGAGAGTTTTGTTTTTTAACATTTAATAAGGGATTTTTATGTGACCAAAGTTTATCAAAAATTAGATTCCAATGTTGTGAAGAAAGTGAATTATAATTCCACTCAGTTTTATTTTCTAATGATGATTTAACTGCAATACTTAACCTTAATTCTTGACTTACAACTGTTAAGTCTGAAAACCATTCCATCATTTCTGAAATATTATTATTAGATTTAATTTTATTTAATTCTTCATGAAATTTATATTCACCTATAATCTCTATTTTAAAATTTGATTCACATGGTTTCCATATTACTTGAATATTATGAATTACACCTCCTAATAGGAATGATCTAATAAATTGATATACAATTTCTAGTGCAACCGATAATGATGGAAAACGATGAGCCGCCCGAACTTTCATAGCATCTTCTTTTTTTAACGGTAAAATTATTTCATTTAATTCATTATTGAGATTTTTGAGAGAATAAATGGCAGGATTTTCCATTCCCCCCCCGTTTAATTTGTTTTATCTGCAACAGTGTAATAATGTCCTTATTTAAAAAAGAAAAAAAAAAGAAAGAAAAATATGGAGAGAAGCATAATTTCAATATATAATAATAGAATAAAATACCTCCTCTTCCTCCTCAAAATCATTATTAATATATATATATATATATTTGTGTACTACGTAGTTCCAATTTTAAACAAACGGGAAAAAAAAAAAAGAAACTCATCTTGTGTGAAAAAGTGGAACACAAAAGCACACGAATACAGACTCAAGACATAAGAAAGAGTATATAAACAACAGTAAAAAAAAGAAAAAAAAATAGCAAATAAGAAAAACTCAAATCTCTTTTATCCTGAAAACAAAGAAAGACAGATAGACTCATATAAAAATAGTGACAGAGAAACCAAAGATAGTAATAAAATTTCCAAAACATGCAAGAAAAAAAAAAAAAAAAAAAAAGAGGGAGACATAAATAGACATATAATATAACAAAAAAAAAAAAAACTTTAAATAAATTGAGAAACACACTTTAAAAACAATAATAATAATAATAGTAATAAAAGAAGATATAGATAGATAGAAATAGAAACAAATTTTCCAAAATTAATCCTTCCACCTTAGCATCCCTCTTATACATTTCACTTATATATATGAATATATCATTTGTTGTAAAGTTTTTTTAAAACTTTGCTTCATCTTTCCTTTTATTACTCTGCTTTTATTTTTATTTTACTCCCCTCCCCCCCTTTTCTATATATATAAATATATTTCTTATTTTCTTTTAATTATTTTATTGACAATCTTCAAATGTCATAATAGACACCTGCACCCCTTCAATCGGATCAAAAAATGTCGCGGTGTGGGATCGCACATCATCACTTTTCTCTTCTACACTCATCGCCTCACGTGGAAATGAAATAGTTGAAACTCGCAATGGTGTTTCCGAATTCCCAACAGATCCTTTACGATTTGAAGTAAAATAATAAAGTGGACGAATCGCAAGACGTAGGTCTAATCGAGGAGAAAATTGTACCCCATTTACTAGAAAACGAATATATTCTTCTTTTTCAACTGTTTTTAATATTGTTTCTATATTAGATGTGAGGGGATGTGTGCGTAAATAGTATACACCAGTACACCGAGACATAAAAGTTAATTTCTCTTGATCATTAATTTGTTCTGATTTAAAATAAGGTGCCATATATGGGTGAGAACAGGCTTCATCTGGGGTTAATCGTTCTGCTGGATCCCAGGTTAAACAACCAAGGAGAAAATCTAATAATAATAAACGTGATGCATCTGAAGTAGATTCATCTAGATCATCCAGAGAACTTCCTCTAGTAACTTTTGATTTCATTAAATACCCCATTTCTTTATTTTGTTCTTGTTCTTCATTTACTTTAATATGAAGTAATTTTAACAAATTATGAGTTTGTGAAATATAGTGTTCTCCAACCGTACCCATTTGTAAAGAAGTAAAAAAGGCTTGCCTTTGTTCCAATCCCCCTTCTTCCCCACTATTATTATTATTATTATTATTATTATTATTAGATGCAATACAAAGATCTTGTAATCCTTGTTGTACTTCTAGTGATGGAATACCTAAAACAGTGAGATGACGTTGAAGAAGTTCTGTATCATTTTCAGCTGGAAATAATGGAACACCTGTAACGAGTTCATATAATATACATCCAAGTGACCACATATCAATAGAAGAACTATATGAAAGATGTAAAGCTGCTTCTGGAGCACGGTAAAATATAGTTTGAACAGGATGTGCACATGATGTACCAATATGAGCATTACCAAAATCAATTAATACTATACGAGATGTTATAATTTCATTATTATTATTTTCTCCTTGATTATCTGAAGCAAAACTTTTATGGGAATTAAAACGATTTATTGAAGAAAAAGGACTAGAAAATGATGTTGTAATAGGGGTATTACATTCATATATTTCATTATTATCAATACAAATATTTCCATTTTCTTCTTGAACTATTTGTTGTTGAATATTATTAGGTAAAACTTTATCAACCATACTTCGATCTACAAATAAAATATTTTCTGGTTTAAGATCAGCATGTGTTATACTTAAAGCTGATAAAGATCGTAATGCATCTACTACTTGAGCTATAATAGCACGAGCAAGAGAAATTGGTAATGGTCTGTAAAAATTTACACGAAGTAAAGTTTTTAAATCTAATCCATATAAAGGTAATACTAAAAATTCATGAGATCTAAATGTAAAACGATTTAAAATATTTGGAACCCACATTCCAATATTTTGCCTCGTATGTCTTAAAGAATTTAATATTTCTGCTTCTCGTACTAATGCTGCAGCATAAGAAGGAAAAATTTTCGATATTTTAATTGCACATTGACATGGTGTTGGTTGTGCTCCATGATCTAAAGCACGTATAACAATTCCATAAGTTCCATTTCCAATAATATCAATAATTTCATAGCGATATGCTATATGATCACCAAAAATAATACGGTAATTTCCATCTTTATCATGAAATGAAATAGAATTACGTGATTGTGTTTGTTGTTGTTGTTGTTGTTGCTCATTACTAACTATAGATGCCAGAGAAACACCTTTTATATGAAAACCACAATAATAAATTTCATGAAATTTCATAATTTCTTCTTTTTCATAGTTACATATATGATTTCCACATAATAATAATGTTTCTTCTGGAGTAATCGGTAATGCATCAATTTTTTTTGTCCAAAATGTAAAACATTTTTGAATTTCTCTATTACCTCGAATGTATATCATTGAATTAGATACATCTGAAACAGAATTTGAGTTTAATCTTGTCTTATTTGTTGATATTCCTTGCGTATTATGAACTCGTAACTCACCAGAATTACATAATGAGAGACCTTTACCACACATATTCCCACTTCCTATACATTCTTCTTTATCAGATTGCATTGGTACATATGAATTAGACAAAGTTTCTCTATTATACACTGAAGAATGCCATTGTTGAAGTTGAATTGGTATATTACTACCTGTAATCACTGTACTGGTAGTAGTATTATTATTATTATTATTATTATTATTATTATTATTATTACGAGTAGTAGAATTAGAATTAGAATTCGAGGTAATCCATAAACTGTGACTAGTTAACATCCCAGTTGAAGTTCCTCCTAATAATGTTTCATTAAATGGTGTAATACCTGGATTTTCACTTTGACTAAATGAGAGAGTATGAGAGGAGGCAGAGTTTGTATTAACTTCTCTGCGTGAAATAAGAGAAGTCCCACTCACTCGCTCTTGTAGTGAAATAGAAACTAGATCCCAAGATGAGTGATGTCGCCTACTCCCTACTAACTTTGTTGAATCTTGTAATTGTGACTCTAATTGTTTTAATTGTTGTTGATTATAGTGATGCTTTTCAATAACTTCTTCATTTTCTACTACTTCTGGGGGAAGATGAGTGGAGGCATCACTGTTGCAGTCTGTTATATTTTCCATGCGTAGTTGACTCCTCCTCCTTTAATAGCTGCATAATAAACAACAAAAAAAAAAAGAAAGATAAATAAAAAAGAGTCAAATAATAACAAAGAACAAAAACAGTTTTACTTATTTTTTTTTTTAAAAAAGAAAATTAATTTCAGTCTTTTTCTTTAAAGGTAAATTATACACTCTAGGAGGGGGAAACTAGGCCAAAATCATAAATAATAATACAATATATACATTACATTAATAATAATAATTCTTTTTTTTTTGTACAAAAACCCATAGAAAAATAAAAACAAGAAATAAACAACAACAAAAAAAAATAAATAAAAATAAAATAAATAATAATAATAATAATAATAATACAGTGAACAAATTATTTATCAATAGCGAAAAGAACTTTTCATTTCTCTATAACATGTTTTTCCACACATCATTGCTCTTAACAAAACATGACGTACAACATAAAGTAAAAATAATGGACCACAAGCTACTAATAATCCATGTAAAATTGATACTTGCATATTAGACATTCGCATATCATTAATAACTATAATATCAATTATAAATAAAATAAAAATTAAAGGAGATACAAATATAAAAAGTAAATTATGTGGATCACGTTGAGTAGCACGAGCTCCGTATTTCATATGAAGATCATGTCTATAATCAAAATCAGAAAGATAACGTGATGGAAATGTATAATATGGACGAGTACTAGATATCCAACGAACTCCAAGACGACGAAGACGACATCCATTACTTTCATTAGGATTAGATAAATTGCATTTTTTTTCTTTTTCTTCTCTTCTATTAAAATTCATTATATTTGAATTAAATGTAAATTTTCGGTTATTAGGGGATATTGAAGAATCTGATATTATTTCTCTTTGTGCATTTATTTGTTGCTCCTGTACCCAACGTTTCATTTCTAACGATATCCACCATTTACTATTTATAACTATAATATAAATAGTAATAAATATTATAAAAAATATACCAAGAGAGGCTATAGCTAAATAAAGACGACCTATTTCTTCTCCACCTACAGCATATTCATGTTCAAAGACAAGTCGTTGAGAATAATAATAACGTATTGTTCCCATATAATTAAATATATATAATATAAATAAACCCAAAATAAGTTGTAATGCAGAAAATAATCTTAAAAATATATAACGAGAATAAAAACGAAAATCCATTTGAGTTTCTTCTTGAATAGTACCTACAGAAGCATGTTTTAAACGAAAATGTGGTGCTCGTGGATCTTCTGCAATAAATATCATTGTATCAACTGCTGCATCAGTATCACTAGCTTCCCAGCGAAAAAATGCATTTCCCATTTTATTAGTTATTATGTTGTTTTTTTTTTCTATTTCTATTTTTTATTCCCCCCTCCCTTTAAAAGAGAGACTCTATTAAAAAAAAAAAAATAATAATCATAATAATAATAAATAACAACAATAACAAAAACATTATATACAAAATTACATAAAATATTAAAACAAAACAAAACAAACAAACAAAAAAAAAGATGTAAAGAAATGACACATATCACTGTGTTACTTATTTTTCAATCTTATTTTATTTTTTTTACTTCTTTCATGTATGTCTAAAAAAACCCAAAACAAACAATCAAAGAAATAATAATTTTTACTTATGACTGTTCCAGACCCTCGTCGTCGTTGTCTTCGCTCGTTATCTTTTGTTTGTATTTCATCAAAATGTGATGCCGCAATTGTATCTGCAGAAGGGCCTACAATATCTGCCTCACATATTGTAGAAGAAACAGAAGAAATAACATTTAAATTACATGGTTGCACTTCTTCTTTTTCTAATTTACTCTGACGTCGTGCTCGTACTACCGATATCTTTTGCTGCAATTTCACCACCTCATTCTCCGCCTCCTCCACTTTATCAAAAACTCCAATATATTTTAACATGCGATGCAATCGCACATTACACTCATAATCTAAAACTTTCTTTTGTGTTTGCCACATATCCCGCCGCTCTTCTACATCCACACCAGTAAATGCAAGTCGATACTCATGTGCTTCAGCTGTACTAAATTTCATAAAACTCCCATGCGTGTGTGGGTAATCGGGAATATTAAAAAGGGCTCGAATTGGGGCGGTGTGATTTACTAAAATCGTTTTAATTCCACTCATCATAGCAATACCTAGCCAGACTGGGGCAATATAAGGAGGGAAAAAAAGAGAGGAAGTTACACTTGTTATTATTATTGGAGTTAACAAAGAAGGGAACACAAGGGAACCGCAGGCAAATGTAATATAATGATTTGTTTGATGTATCCATGTATTAAGTCCATCATTAAATCCTTTGCGACGGTTTAAATGATCTCGTGTGTTAAAAAGTGTTAACAATGCCGCTAATGCAAGTGTTGGATCTAGTGTAACGCCTACTATATTAAATAATAATGGAGAAGAGAGATAATAATAATAATAATAATTATTATATGAAATAAATTCACATAAGTACTGTGCTGGAATACACATACTATACCAAGATGCTGCAAGAGCTAAACAATGTGGAAGCACTAAACGAATATTATCGGTGCGATAACTTCTAAAAATACGCTCCGGATCATTTTTAAGTTTTTGTGCTGCAACTTCCTTTTCCCAAAATATTACCCGAGGATGTTCTACAATTTCTTTATATTGTAAATGAGCTTCTTGAAGTTCAGGCAATGCACAAGCTGTGCGGGCGAGGCAACGATCACCATAAATAGTAGCAGTAAGTGAAAGTGTGCGAAATATAATTCCACCCAAGAAAAGTATACTAAAAGGATCATTTATATTTATAATATTCTAACTAAAAAGGACAATATTTGCTAACACCGTTGATATCGTCCCGAAACGTCGAAGTAAAGTGCAACGCAGCATTATATCTAATTCTATATATATATATATATATATATATATTTTAAAAGATATTAATTGTTCTCTCTGTATATAGTAGTGCGATAAAAATAATAAAAAAATGCACCCCCCCCCCCCTCCCTTCCTTTTTTATTAAAATAAAAAAAAGGAAAATAAAACTCATACATACACAAATATGGCGAACAGACTCAAAGACATAAAAACAACAACAACAACAACAACAACAACAACAAAACAAACAAAAATATGAATATGTAAATCTATGAAGAAAGAGAGAGAGAGAGGAGGGGAAAAAAGTATCAGTGTACGAATCGATCAAGTATTATTTTTTCATACACGGGGTTACCGCATCCAAAGGTGTCCTAAGCTTGTTTATTTCATCA
>JASANY010000790.1:11796-46347 GCA_030849755.1 Trypanosoma avium
AAAAAGTATCAGTGTACGAATCGATCAAGTATTATTTTTTCATACACGGGGTTACCGCATCCAAAGGTGTCCTAAGCTTGTTTATTTCATCATTTATTGTGAGATTATATTGAACTAGATTATATTTTGAAGACTAGCGAGTCAGTATTGATTTTTATCCTTTTCTCTTGGACTCTGATTTACCTTTATGAGGAGGAAGAAAAAGAAAAAAATTAAAAAAATAAAGTGTGAAATTACGAGAATTTAAATTTTTTTTTTATACAAAACAGTTATTACCAAAGAAAAAGGACAAATAATAATATAAGCATATGAAATTTTTAGAATTAATTTGAGAAAATGAATTTATTTTCTTTCTATGGGCACTCAGAGTCTTTCTATGATTTTTCATTTTCCCCCTTCTTTCTTCTTCTCCCTTTCTAGTATAATAGATAAACACATAACTTTTAAGAGTAAATTATTTAATTTATTATTCTTATCTTCTAACAGTACGACGCAAGAGATGTGCTACAGCCTCATTAACACTACCAATACTACTGCTGCTACTAATATCATTCACATCAGTTTCTTCACTTCCTATTATTCCTGATATCGTTTCAAGTCCAACTCTAGTTATTGTTTTTTTCTTTTGAGGGGATTTACTAATAAGGCAACGATTAAGCCCGTCATGTAATAAACGTTCTCGACGTTTTACATCATTTCGCCAACGTTGTCTTTCAACTGTAGTATAATCTTTATTTATTGTTTCACAGTTACTTAAAGAATCATCAAATTCTTCATTATTATCTGAATATTCTTCTTCTTCTTTCTCATGACAACTAGTAATAATATAATTATCAGTTTTTGAAGAACTTTGCTGTAACTTCTCTTCCATTTGTCCTGCTAGAAAATGTTCAAGTACAGCTTTAGAATCTGAGGGAATTACTTTACTACTATTATTATTATTATTATTATTATTACCCCCATTAGTACTACTACTTTTATTATTTCTCTCTTTTGTATATGAAAAATTATCTCTTATACCACATTGTTTCCAACTACATTCCTCTGCTTTTTCGCGAAGAACGGCATCTTCACTTCCAACAGGGCGAACTTCTTTTCGTTGCCACTGTTGCTCTTCTTCTATTTCTAATTCTTCTAACCATTGTAAAGGTTGCATTAATACTTTTTGAACTTCCTCAAGTTCTCTTTCAATCGCTCGCAATGTTTGCGGAGGAAAGACAGGAATCGTCGTCGAAATAGTACAATCTATTATTTCATCTTTTCCTACATGACGTCTCTTAGAGAATGATTTATTATTATTATTATTATTATTTTCATTTAAACCTACAGTCTTTGCAAGGGCATTCGCACCATTTAATAATCGACGCACTTGCCCCGCAAAGTTATTTCTTCTATGAGACCAATGACACACAGCTGTCGCACACTCCTGTGTCAATATTTCTATTTTTTCATCTAAAATATTTAATTCTCGTTGAATTTCTTCTAATTCCTGACGCTTGCGTACTCGCTCTTGCTGTAAATGATGTAATGAAGCGTGTAATGTAGCACAATGCGCTGACTTGGGTCGCACGTATTCTTGTTGAATTTGTAAAACAAGTGTGTGGGCTTCTCTATTAAGAGATGATGGGAGGTATTGAGCTGCTTGTAATAATGGGAGTCGATTGTGTCCAGTGTGCGGGCCCACTAGTAATGATAACCCACTACAAGGCGTTTGACACGTTGTACAATAATAATCTTCAACTTCACCTGGGAATATAGGGCATGGGGAGTAATGTACTGAAGACATTTATTTTTTTTTGTTTTGTTTTCTATAGGGTTTCTTTTTATATTGGTCTATCAAACTTTTTTTGTTTTTAAAAAGAAAAGAAAACTTCAGAAGTTAAAAAAAAAAAAAAAAAAATCATAAAAAATGCCTTTATTATTAAATAATATATATATATATATTAATGCATATGTTTATAAATAAATAAATATATATATATATATTTGTATTTATTTTAATCGTTTATTTATTTAAATTTATCATATAAACAGGTACCTTTTTCTATCTGTACAAGAAAAAAAAAAAAAAAAAAAAAATAAGAATTTATTTTTTCTCATTGTTATCCAAGATTATGAAGCCCTCCTCTTTTTAAGATTTGATTCCTCTTTCTTCCCATTATCACTACCATTAACAGGAGAAGTATTATTATTATTATTATTATTATTTAAAAGAGAAGTTTCACACCTTTTACGTTTAGGTAATACCCATCGAATACGTGTAGCACGTATTATCATATCTAAATCACTTGATCCTTCACTCACAACTTCAGTTGATGTAAACCATTTATATTTTCCTCGCATTCGTGTTAATGCAAGATCCATAGTTTCATCTTCATTAGCTACCAATTCAATATTTTCTGAAGGTGATAATTTTTTTTTATTTTCTTCTTCTAGAAGACGTATAAAATCTCCTTCTACATCATTTATACGTTGTTCACAAAAGTTAATAATTTCACATGATGGATTCGCTACAAGAATTTCACTTAAAGTATATAATAACTGAGGCCAATCCTTTGGATTACCATAAAGTGCATCACATAAAATTACAAAATCCACACAATCTAAAATTTTTTGTAATTCTATAAAAGAAGGAGAAGGAACTGTATATGGTGAAATTTCCTTGGATAAATTCTTCATAGATATATCTAATTTATTTTCTTCAATTTGTTTTTGTTTCTGTTGCTTATTTTTATTTTTATTATTTTTAGGCCTTGGTGGTGGTCCCCATCTCCATGCAATTGCACTACAAGCACCAACTCCATTACTACGTGATTTAATTCGAGTTTTATTTAATTCAATATTTTTTTGCATAAGTGGGAGAAGTTCTTTTAAATCTGTAATTACAACACGTGCCCCTCCCATTGCAAGGGCTATTCCAAGACAACCAACACCTGCTCCAAGCTCTACAATTCGATAAACACTTTTATTATTATTATTATTATTATTATTATTATGGGGTTGAAGTACATGTTCTTGTAAATATTTCAAGGCTACAGTATTACTATTCCATAAAACAGCACCAAGTTGATCTTCTGCAGTTTCTAATTGTTGCTCTAATAATAATGTTTCAGCCTCATCTGTTGCTAATGCTATACTAGCTTCTACTCCATCAGAGTTATTATAATTACTTTTCTTTTTTTGTTCACTCTTGTCTTTGTTATAATAATCATTTTCATTATTAGTATTATTATCATCAACTACCGCCCAGTGGAGTGTGGCAACACTACCATATGGAGAATCTACCTCTTTAATAACCCAACGAAGCATGGAGCTGTAATATAGAGAAATCACTCAGTATTAAAATAAACAACAAAAAAATAGGAAAAAAAAAAAAAATAATAATAATAGATAGATATCAATAACCAGAAAAGAGGAAGTAAAATTGACAGGAAAAAAAAAAAAAAATATATATATATATATATACAGGATAAATTTCTTCTACAATTTATTAGTGTTTCTCAGCAAACAACAAACTTTATTATTTATTTCTTTATTGTGCTCTAGCACGAGAAGAAGAAGTAGAATTATTATTATTATTAGTATGCTCCTGTTTCCTTTTAAGAAATGTAACACGGTAAAGTTCCTGTAATGTTTTTTCCTTTGCTTCAATTTCTACTAATCGTTGTGTGGCCTCATCTATTCGTTTTTGCATTTCTTGTCGTTCTACTTCACGAATAGCAGAGTAGAAGGCAAGTTTCTTTTGTTCATCCTGTAATAATGTACCCCAGTAGGAACAAGCATGACGAATAATGATTTCATTATTATTATTATTATTATTATTATTTTTAATTTTACACAAATATGGTGATTTACCCATAAAACAAATTTTTACAATACGAGATATTTTCTTTCTAGCATCTTCTGCTTTTAAAGTAACATTTGACACATGTTCTCTTTGATGATTTAAAAGATCTTCTAATTGTACTGTAGCTTCTATAGCACTTACATCTTTCCAAATTTCTCCACCATTTTCTTGATGTACTGTGGAAACACATTCAGTAAGTTTATTAGATACATTTTCTTCATTTAATTTTTCATTAACTATTTCAAGATCTTTTTTATTTTTTTCATTTCTATTCTTAGAATTTTTTTCATTTAATAAAGAATTTTTATTAATAAGATACTTTGTTGTAGATTTCATTTGATTTTCTACAAGTACTTTTATAACACGCTTAATTTCAGCGTCTTCCTTTTCTTCTTCTTGTTCCTCTTTTTCTATTGGTTTATTTTCTTTATTTTTTTCTAATTCTAACAATTTATCAGTATGTTCTGTAGAAAGTAATGAGTTATGATGCTTACGGTTTAGACTAGACTGACGTAAAGATTTTCGGCTAAGAAAGGCACGTTCAGCTTCAATAGAAACTCGTTTCTTTGCTTTTTGAAGCCAAATAGATCCTGATGGTGCATTAAAATCTAGTGATAAAGAAGAAGAAGAAGATTCTAGTGTTAATTCTTTTGAAAAACTATGATCATCATCATCATCATCATCATCATCACGAGAAAAATCACCATAAGAAAGAGAAGGAATATAAACTTCTTCTATTTTTTTATTATTAGTAGTCTCAGGCGGTGGTAAGTTATTAAATAAATCATCAGAAATAATACCATTATCTTGAATAGAAATATCATTTTTACTTGACATCACATCTGGTAATGATGCAAATAAAGAATCAAGATCTGTATTATCTACAGAATTACTAGGAATACCTATATTACTATTTTTTTGAATATCACTACTTTTTTTATCTTCTAATAGTTTTATTTCCTTTTTACCTTCTAATCGACGTTTTTTTGTAGTAGTAGTAGTAGTTGAAGTACCACTTGCAAGACGTAATAAATCTAAATTCACAACTTCTGATGTTAAACTATCTGAAACATGTGATGTTTTACCAGGAGATAAATTTTTTACAAGTACTCTTTGTTTCGCTTGAATACCAGCAGCTTCTTTATCTGCCCCAAGATCAATTGGTTTAAACTCACCTCGGCGCCTCTTTTTTACTTCATTATTGTCATTATTCTCTTCATAATCTTCATCTTCATTATCTTCAATAGTGTTATCTTGCAAACGTGTATCACTTGGTCCTGCGAGATCTTCCAACATGGCCCGCTCCATACGTTTTTTAGCATTTGCTGAAAGTGTCCCAGACTCAATAGACTCCCTATTATTTTGAAGTTTTGCAAGAAAACTCGTATGTTCTAATTGCTTTTTACGTTCCTTGCGAAGTCCTTTTTTGCCATCTTGATTTGCTAATCGACTCACCGCAAATTCCACCATTTCTTTTTCAAAAACTTCTGAATTTACTGAGTCAGGACGGGCCGCGCGTGTTTCATACCCCTGATGCACCCCACGATGCCGTTTCCGTTCTTCTAGAAAGTCCTCCAATGTTAATGTATCATTTTTCTTATTATTATTATTACTTCCCCGCTGCTTCTCATACTCCAATGCATCTAATAACGAGTGATAATGCTCCTCGCAGAGCCACGCCGGTCGATTCATCCCACACCGATGCCTTAATTCCTTAGCCGTGAGATTCCACTGATTCGGAAATAGTGCCTGCAGCCGCACTAATGTTTCCTCCTCCTCACTCGTCCAGGCCTCCTTGAGGTGCAGGCGCGGGTCGAGGTAGGCCTCCCACCGCTCCCGACACTGCGGGGCTGTCTTCCTCACCAGCATGGAGGCCACCCGCTCCCAGTTGTGGAGGCCGTAGACTGCGAGGGAGGCCCGCAGCACTTCATCCTCGCTATTAGTCCACGCCCCACCTTTAAAGCGGAGGCGGGACATACTGTAGCGATATTAATGTGAATATATATATATATATATTAATTTTATCTTATTCAGTTCTTTAAAGGGTTTTTTTTTTTTTTTTTGTAGTCGTTTATTGTTTACGCCGCTTAAAAAGAAAAAAAAAAAGAAAGTATTTTAAATGCATTATAGAATATCAGGAAAAAAAAAAAAAAAAAAAAAAAAAATACAAATAGTCTTTTCTCACAAAAAACAAAAGATAATAATAACAAAAATTGTTGATCAACATATAAGTTACAACCTTTTAAAATGTGAATGAATATTTGTAATATATGAAAGTAATTAAAATAATAAATATGGATTAAAAAAAATAAATAAAAACAACAACAATTTATGAGTATATATATATATATATATATATATAATCTCCCTTACAATATTTTTTTTATTCAACAATATTAATTCCACGACGCTGTGCAACGGCTTCTACACAAGCTGAAAGTTCTCCAGGTACTTGAATTGAGGGATCACGCACAAGTAAAAGCATACGATAAATATTTCCCTCAGAAATTCCTTCTTTTTCTTCTTCATTGCTATTACTACTACTATTATTATTATTATTAGAATTTATACTAGTATTTAAAGAATAATTTCTTAAACGTTTTAATTCCTTTTTCCATTCTCGCATAATACGTCCATAATAATAATAAATAACATCTTCCTGACAAAGACCAAGTCTTAAACATAAATCAAATAATTCATAATCAATTGGTGGTAAAATAGGCATACGAGGAGAAGTTTTAGGATATTTAGCAAGTGCTTTAGCACTAATAAGCTGTTGTTGTTCTTTTTGTGCTCGATAAAGTGTTGGAGCCTCATGTCTACCAAACACTGAAGGTGCAAGTACTACTGGATTTCCTTCCATTTCATCTACAAGTATTGGAGAACGTAAAGTCATGGAATAAATTTCATTATTTTCAATTAAACGTGAGGGTTTAATAATATTAGAAGTAGAGTTAGAATTAGAATCAGAAGGAATAATAGAGTTAGAGTTATGAATAGCTATACTATTATTATTATTATTATTATTATTATTAGATTCTATATTATCTTCTTTATTATTTATAATATTTTTATTCTGTGTACTTGATATATCACTATTTTGATATTTAATATAATAACTAATATGTTCTTCTAATGGTTTTACATAGTTAATATATAAACGTGCTTTTTCTCTAATTTCTTCTTTTAATGAATCTGAAAATGTTAGAGTAATAGTAATTTCTAAGTCATCATCACTTTCTTTTCCTTTTCCTCCTTGTTTTATATTATTAGATTCACTATAGAGTTGATGATATTCTTGTATAGCACTTGCTATACTATCTCGAAATAAATGTCGAGTAGTTTCTAAAACATAGCGAAGACTTTTATTATTATCAATATTATTATTATTTTGTAATCCTCCTGTTATTATTCCTTCTGATGGTTCTGCTAAATGTTTCCTTTGATTATTATTAACTATACCTCCTTTTTTCTTATCACAATAAGGAAAAGGATCTAAATAAGAGTACGATTGAACTGCAAATGAAACAGTTGGGGAATCTAATTCCGCATCAGGAAAATAATTTCTCAAATCACACTCTCCTTTTTCTACACAATTATTAAAATATCGTTGACGTAATTCTTGAAAAGAAGAAGAGTTAGTAGAAGCAGGTTCTACAGGGGCAATAAATGCAATATCAATAGATTGCAGAATTGCCCCACTCCAAAAGTTAAGACCTTGGGCAGCAGCATTAGTATCCATAATAAAAAGCATTCCTGGTGAAGAAGAAAAATTAGAAATTGGTTTTAATATTGAAGATGTACACATTGTATTATTAATACTTTTTGCCTGAGTCGTCACTACCCCAAATGGATCATCCTCCTCCTCCTTTTCAACTATATTATTATTATTATTATTATTATTATTAGAATTATTTTCATCTTTCTCTGGTAGACGCAATTCACTTCGTGAGAGGCCACGCTGCACTTCCCAAGGCAACAGTGCTGTCCATAATTGAAGAGGAATATATTTTGTATAACTTCCTCCTACTTCACCTGAATTATCAAAAGATTCTTTGTGTAAATTTAACTTCTCTCGAAGTAATCTACTTTTATTAGAATTAGAGGAATATTCTTTTTTAGATTTACAAGTGGAGTGAAGTGAAATACACAAGGAGGCGGTATGAGTTGTCTTAGCTTGCAGTGGAAGTTTCTCCGTGTAGTGATGCCAATCTCTTAATACTTGACGAAGTGCATTAATATCTTTAGAAACTGGGAGAGATATATGACTTTTAGCAATATCAAATACAGATTTCATTAATTTTTTTAAAAATAGTTATTATTTTTATTGCCTTGCCTTCCTTTTTTCTTTTTGTTTCCTTCCTTGAAAGACAAAAATTCGAGGAAAAGAAAGAAAGAAGAAGAAAGAAAAATGAGGGAAAAAAAACAAAACAAAACAAAAACAAAAAGAGAGATAGAGACGATTTTCATGATTTTTTATCGTTTTAATAATATTAATTATTAAAAAAGAGAATTCTACTTATTGCGTTCCGAGCACCTGTCCACTTGGTGCTTTTTTTTCTTTTCTCTTTATTATCATTATTCTTAAAAAAACAAAACAAAACAAAACAATAAAAATTAATTGGTTCTCATTCAATAAAATTTCTCTACTTTAGTAATTATTGAGTGAAATACCAACATTTTTCGCCCAAATTTTATATTTGCTATATTTTATAGAATAATAGTAGAAAATAAATAAAGAGAACCAAAAAAAAAAAAGAGAGATAAATAATAATATTAATATTACTTAAATGTAAAATAACTTTTTATCCCCTTTATATCCTTGCTTTTTTCTTTTTCAATTTCAGTTTTTTTATATTTACCATAAATCTGTTTCAGACCTTAAAGAAAAAAAATAAAAAAAAAACCCCATAAATAAGGAAATTCTGAAGAATTTTCTCAAATAAATCTAATATAAAGATTTATTATATTGTTTGAGAAAATCAAAGAAATAAAATTTAAATAGTACCTTCAAATATACTAGTACTAATTTCTTTCTTCAATTCCCTCAAAAAAAATTATAAGTAGAATAATTTTCATTCAGACGAAAAAATCTTTAGACGCACACACAACGAACAAAAAAAAAAAAAAGCCTAAAAATTTATTATTACTACTAATAGAGAATTTTGTTTTATTATAATAATATTATGTATTGCATCATAATTTTGCTTTTTATTACGTATCCTTCTTCACTCTCCCTTTACTTTATCCCTCCACTGGACATTAGGGAGAGTGTAGTGAGTTTTATATATATATATATATCTTTTTTGTTCAAAAATAAAACAAATAAATAAAGAAAAATAAATAATAATAATAAAAAAAGAGTTCCCCTCCATAAACCCCCTACTTTTCTCTCTCTCTCTCTCTCTCTCTCTCACACACACACACACATTAGAGCTTAGAGATATCGTGACTCCCACTCTCCCGCAGTCCAGCCCCTGTCATACGCACAAAGCGTGCCTTGTGATGCATCTCGTGTATAGTACGCGCCCCGCAGTATGACATCCCAGAGCGGAGGCCCCCCACCAGCTGCCGCACGATTGGACCCAGCGGGCCCCGGCACGGCACACTCCCCTCCACCCCCTCCGGCACCAACTCCGCAAAGACATCCTCGTCCAGTGTCCGCTCCCGCTCCGCCTTGCTGAGGTTCGCGCCGAAGCCCGCCATGCCTCTAATAATTTTAACTTTACGTCCATCCTTCACAAGCACCCGCCCCGGGGCCTCATCGGTGCCGGCCAACACATTCCCCAACATCACCGTGTCTGCCCCGGCCGCAATCGCCTTACAAATATCTCCCGCCATCTTAATCCCACCATCGGCAATGCATGGAATATTATACTGACGTGCCACCCGAGTGCAAGAGATCACGGCACTCAACTGAGGGACTCCTGCCCCAGCAACGAGGCGCGTGGTACAAATACTTCCAGGACCAACACCAATTTTTAATCCATCAGCGCCAGCACGAATAAGGTCTTCTGCGGCTTCACCTGACGCGATATTACCAGCTATAATATCTACTTTATTAGTGCGTGGGTCTGCCTTGAGACGTTTTATCATATCAATACAAATAGAACTGTGTCCATGGGCAATATCTACAACTAAGAGATCTGCTCCAGTTTCCACAAGCAATGCTGCACGATCTAAATCACTCGCTTTTACACCTACAGCTGCACCAACAAGTAATCTTCCACGATTATCTAATGAAGCTCCTTTATTACTTGTAAGTTTTATAATATCTGATAAAGTTACAAGATAGAGAAGTTCACCTTTTGATCCAACAATAGGAAGATTTGATGTACGATGGGTTCGTAATATTTGTTGAGCTTCTTCCAATGCAATTTTTGTATTATTTGATACCACCACTTTATTAACAGGTGTCATAAGTTTTGATACTGGTTCTGTAGCATCTGCAAATACCAAATCACGCCTTGTAATAATACCAAGTAATTTACGAGTTTCAAAATTATCCACCACCATAAGACAACTTACTCCTCCTTTCCTACCACTCCAATTAAGTCCATTAAGAGCTTCTTCCTTTGTTTGATTTGGCATAATCATACGAGGATTTTCAATAAGAAAAGACTGTGCTCGTTTTACTTTTCTTACCATTTCACATTGTTCTTTAACACTACAAAAACGATGTAAAATACCAATTCCTCCTTCACGTGCCATCGCAATAGCAGTTTGCTGCTCACATACTGTATCCATATTACTGGCTACAATTGGTAAATTTAATTTAATATTTCGTGAAAGACGTGTAGCGGTGCTAACCTCTTTTCGTGATCGTACATCACTTCTTTGTGGAATGAGAAGTACATCATCATAGGTAAGTGCTACCGGAATAGACTCAAGATTACTTAGAGACATTGTAGGTATAAATAATAATAATTAAAAAAAGAAAAAAAAAACAACAAGCTGGTAACTGAATTAAGAAAAAAAGAAAAAAAAAAAAAAAATAAATTTAGTATTAATTTAAATAGAAAGAGCAAATTTTTTAAATTTATTTATAAATATTTTTCAAGAAATATAGAGGTAAATTCTCCCCCAACCCAACCAAAAAAATGAGAAGAAAAAAAAAAAAAATAATAATAATAAATGAGAAAAAAAAAAAAAAAGAAAAAAATAATAATAATAATATTATTATTATTAACGCGAAGCCAAGTTGTAACTCCACATTTTGAATAATTAGATAAATTATGTATATATAATTTCATTTAAGATTTTCATATTTTGTTTCCCCTCTTCTCTTCCTACAATTTTACTCTTCACTGCCTATGAATACCTTATTATTATTATTATTATTATTAATAGTATATTTGTATAAGTATCAAAAATAAGAAAAACAAAAAAGAAAAACAAAGCAAATAATAATTATATTTATTAAGGCCTTGTTTGCCACTTTAGTGGATAAGTTGGTGGGGGTGGTACAAATGTTGCCAATTCCTTCATAACTTCTACAGCTGTTGGCCGCACCACAAACCCACTCGCACACTCCGCATCTACAAATCCCTCCTTCGCCATATATTTCAAATACTCCAAAAACGGATCAAAAAATCCTCCCACATTAATAATTCCAATACTTGGTCGATAACTATTTAACTGTGAAAGTGTCATAACTTCTAATAATTCATCAAATGTCCCAAGTCCTCCTGGAAGTACCACCACCGCAGTAGCATGAGCAAACATAATACTTTTACGTTCACTCATTGTATGTGTAATATAAATAATATCTCCCGGCACCTCCCCACGTACCTCACGTGCGGCTAATGCTTGAGGCATAACAGAAATAACTTTTCCACCGTGTTCTTTTGTTGCTTTTGCGACGGCTCCCATTAATCCAACATTACCGCCACCATAAATGAGAGGCTGCCGACGCGTACACGCGAGAAATTCCCCCAGGGCTTCGGCTTCTGTGAGAAAAAGAGGATTACTTCCATTACGACTTCCACAAAAGACTAAAACTCCTTTTTCTTGCCTTGACACGAGTGATAGTTCTTTTATTTCTTTGACTTCTAGGGGTTCTCTTTTTAACTCAGAGAGAAGTGTGAGGCAAGTTTCAGCAGGTTGAAGTGATTGCAGAGCTTCAGTAAATTCAGAAAAGGCAGAACTGCGTTGATGGACTTGTGTGAAATCATCACGAGAGGCATAACGCTCTAATACAGCATAACGTAATGGGATTTCTGCTTCTTCTTTATTATTATTAGTTTCATCTTGAAGTAACTCATAGGTTAGAGTACCAGGTTCATATAGTTGACAATACTGACGTAAAGTTTCAAGAGATTTTAATAATGCGGGGGCCTGTGCCGCATCTCGTAGAGTAATTGTGAATAATACACAATAGACCATTATATATATATATATATATATATTGTTTATTTTCCTTTTTTTTTCTATTATAGCATCAATAAGAGGGGGTAAGAGAGAAAGGATGAACAAAAAAAAAAAAAAAAAAAGAAATTTTGAAAACAAAATACAGAGAATATCAAATCCTCCTTAAAAATAATATTAATAAAAAAAAAGAAGATATAAGACAAAAACACGACCGAATAAGAGAAACACACAAAAAAGGAAAAAAAAAAAAAAATAAATAACAATCAAAACTATTGGGTTAGTATTATCTACCTTTGATTTACTTCTAAAGAATTGCCTAATCAATCTCCAGCTATCAGAAAGAAACAATTTACTCTTTCCCCCCCCCTCCCTTTTTATTATTATTTACATAGATAAAATTCTCCTTTTTTTTCCGTATCACATATTTTCCCCATTGTCTCTCAAAAAGAAGAACAACAACACACACACAAAAAAAAAAAAAAAAAAATGTTCAATAATAAAAAAAAATGAAGTATAATTTACTTCACAAATACTAACTCTTTTCCTTTCTCACCATCTTTTATATATATATATTAAATTTAAAACTTTGCTGATTTCATTGATAAAGTCAATGAAGTGGGTAAAAGTCAAATAAAAAACCCCAAAAGAAGAAAAGAAAAGTAGCAATACATATAAACATATATAAATTAACCCATCATCATCATCAGGGCATTGAAAGATGGGGAAAAAAAAAAAGAAATAAGATTCAATTAAAAAAAAAAAAAAAAGGAGAATATAAACAAAACAAAAAACATGACTGGAAAAATGTAGAAACACTTGCAATATATATATATATATATTTAATTTGAATAATAAAAAAAAAGAGGTGAAATTTTAATTCTACTAAAAAAAAAAAAATAAATAAATAAATATAATAATAATAACTCCATACCTATTTTACTGGATAGAAATGAGAGGGAAAAAAAAAAAAAAAAAAAACACACACCAACGCACAGAAACATATATACACATATAAAATATCTGAATCTAACCAATAACAATAACAATAACAACAACATCAGAAATATATATCTTAAAAAAAAAAAAAAAAAAAAAAAAAAAAATCAATATTCCCCTCGTCGTACATTTGCTACTTCACCAAGTGCAAATAAATCCTTCTTTCGTCGCTGCTCTTCTTTAGCCCTCTCCAAGGCACTTTGTATTTGTTCCTTCTTTTCATATACTTGTGCTTCTTCTTCTGTTTGCCCCATCCTCCGCAGTAATCGCATTTGCTCCACCTTTTGTTCTTCAATTACATTTCGCAACTCCTCACACTCACAAACTTTTCTATCATATTCCTCTTTCCAGTGATCAATTTCAGCGTCAAGTTTCTTAATCTTTTTCTTTAACTTTTTAGACTTTTCTTCACGCTGGGTGAAGTCATTACGTTGATCTTGTACATATTCTTCAAGTCGTTGATTTAGTGCTCGTTGAAAGTTTTCATCACGCTCTTGTAATTTTTGTCTGTAATTTCTCTCCCTTCGCTCTGACTCTGCATTTACTTCACGTAACTTTTGCTGAAAGTACTCTGTCTTTTCATTACTTTTTACAATAAGTGCCTTTTGTTTTTCTAATAAACCACGCATTTGATCTAATTGTTCAGCGCGTTCCTTAAGTCGAGCTGCCATTTCTGAAATACGAGCTGCACTTCCTTTAGCATTTTCTAATTGTCTTTCATATTCATTCACTATTTCATTTATACGTCCTTCTAACTCAACACATTTTCTCTCTCCTTGGGCAACCTCTTGTCGAAGAGATTTAATTTCCTCCTGCTGAGTTTCTTTAGATTTTGCTAAGGATTCACTTTTAGCTCGTGCCTCCTCTAATTCACTACGAATACTTTCCATTTCTTTTCGAAGTATTTCCTGCTCTTGTTGTTGTTGTTGTTGTTGAATCATTGAGGATTGATTTTCATTTCCATTTCCATTACTTACATTATCAGATTTAACAGCCGCAATAAGAAATTCTTGTTTTGTAGCTTGAGTAGCATTATTTCGTTGAGATTCTATAATTTTCGCCGTATCTGTATAAAGTTTACGTAATTCTTCATTTTCTTTTACTAATGTATTTAATTCTTCACGAAGATCTACTGGAGTATCTTGGTTAGCTGCAATAGTATTAAGAAGATGATTACGATGAGATTGCGCTTTATCTACAGCAGTATGAAGTTTTGAAAGCATTTCAGAATAGATATTAGCTTCTTGAGTATCAACAGCTTCAATTTTTTGAATAGCATTTATTGAAGCAGCAGTATCACCGTTAATAGTAGCAAGAGGTACAGATTGGGCCTCACGCATGGCAGATTTCATTTCATTCATAAAATTATGAACATTACTCATATGTTCTAATGCAACATTATATGATTTATCATCTTCTGCAAGAATTAATCGAAGTTGTTGTACAATAAGAGAATCATTTATTCCTGGTTTACTTAATGCTTCTTTAGCTTGTTGAAGTTGTAATAAGTAAGCTTTAGTAGTTTCTTCATGACTTTTTTGCATTAATTGTAATTTTTCCTCTACATTTGCTAAAAATCCTTTATTTTCAAGTTGTTTTTGTGCATTTTCTAGTGCAGCATGAAGTTCTGTAATTTCTTTTTCATTTACTGGATTAGTACCATCATTATGTTGTATTTGTTTACCTGGTGAAGTCTTTTGTTGTTCTCTTAATTCATTTAATTCTTTCTTTGCTTTACGTAATTTTGATTCTGCTAATCTAAGTGATGCTTGAGTTTCTTGTAATTTTTCTTCTAATTCTTTTGTAACAGCTTTATGTTCCTTTCGCATTTGTTTTGCTTCTACACCAAGTTTTTGTACTGTATTATGAAGTTGTGCTAATTCTGCACTATGTTTTCCATGAGAACGATCTTGCATTATAGTTTCTAATTCATTCACATTTGTAATAGGTTTACTTCCTTCTTCTTCACCTCTTAAATAATGTGAACAAAGTCGTAAAACTTCTTCTCGTTGTGATCGTTCATCATTTACACTTGATTCTGCAATTTGTAAATCATTTTGTAATTGTGCAATTTGTTCTTCTAATTCAATTACCCTTGTTGTCGTATTTTGTCGTTCCATATTTAATTTTGCCGTTGCATTTTCATAATCCACTGCATCTGCTTCACGAGCTTTAATAGCATTATCAAGACTTACTTCTAATTCTCCTACTTTTTCTCTTAAAGATTCAACTTCTTTTTCAAGTGAATCCGTACCTTCTGTTTCATATTTTTTAAGTTTTTCTCGTAATTCATGTACAAGTTCTGTAAGTTCCACTATCTTTTGATCTTTTGTATCCATATTTATAACAGGTTTATTCTTAATTTGCTTGGCACGATCGGCAAAACGCAATGTACTTACAGTTTCAGAAAAATTATGTTCACTAGGTCCAATATTTGCAAACATCACCGTCTTACTTGACCCACCAAGTGAATCTTTTAATAACATCGTGAGTGGACTACTTCGAAACGGCACATGTCCTCTACCTTTTACAATCGTATCAATCACAGTTCCTAGCGCACTCAGTGATAAGTTAATATTACATCCTTCTTTTAATGTATCCCCAGCCGCCCCTGTCTTACCTTGTCGCTCGCTCCCAGCTAAGTCTACAAGATTTAATTTACTTGTCACCGAGCGGGAGTCCCCATCATCGCCTATCTCCGTGCATTCCACAATGAGAGAAAAAATAGAGTGCGAGCGGGAGCTGTCGGCGTTTAAGTCTGTCGATGCCACCCGCCGCCGCTCCGTGCCCTCCTCCATGTGATGAATAATATCCTCCTCACACTTTACCTGAGGAATATGCGCCCCTTGCACATAAAAAGTTTTATCTTTATTTTCTTTTAAAGCTAGCGGGACAGGCTGCCGCGCGAGGAGGTCTTGCACCTTGCCATTATATAATTCTACGAAGGAAACATACATGGAGAATTGTTTATTCGGGGCAGCTTCTTTTAACTCAGCGATATGTTTGAAAATGTGGGTAAAACAACGCGGGGTTAGGCCTTTTAACTCTTCATCGTCCATTTTACCTGTCATTGTATGCGTTTTACCTGATCCGGATTGTCCATATGCAAATACTGTTGCATTAAACCCATCTAAAACAGAATCCACAAGAGGCATAATAAATTGTGTAAAAATATCTCGTTGACTGAAAGTATTATTAATAACGGCATCAAAGGTCCACCTATCAGGCTCACCAATAAGACTATGTACTGTAACAGTATGCTCTGTAAGATCTACATCCACACAGGATTTATATCCTTGAGATTTTTCTTTTTCATTTAATGGCCGACATCGGACAAGAACTTTAATATTTTCTGCGGCATTATTAGTTTTTTTTCCCATTCCTCGTTATAAGAGTGTGTAGTAATTTATTAATAATAAAAATAATAAAGATATAGGAAAAAAAAAAACAAAAAAAAAAAAATGCACCTAAATATTCTGTTTTCTTTTTTACTTTTTTTTCACTTACTTACTCAATTACTGAGTTCCTAGTGCACGTAAAAGTAGAAAAGTTAATATAATTCGGTGAGTGTCTACTTTTGGTATTTATATGTTACTATTTTTTTGTTTTATTGCTGTTAACTTTTCTTTTTTATTTATTTTCAAAAATAAAAACAAAAAAAAAGAATAAATAATAATAAAATAATTACAAACAATAACAGCAAAACAACCAAAAAAAAAAAAAATCCACACATAAAAAACAAAAAAAAAAAAAGAATGTATATCCTTATTATTATTATTATTATTATTTTTTTAACAATTAGAAGGAGTCCACAGATATAGAAATAATAATAGTAATAAAAAAGAGAGATATTAATACAACTCAATTTTTCTTTGATTCCTGCTCTAGTTGTTGTAATGCAGCAATAATATCAGCTGATACCATAGGCTCTACTGTTATAATAGCATCCGTCCCCATTTTATAACCCTCCAACTCCAACACCGCCCGCACTGCATATTCAACTTCTTGAAATGTTATTTCAAAAATTCGCTCTTGTTCATCTAAAGTAATATTTCTATCCATTAAAGAAGAAGAATGAGTAGAATTAGAATTTACACGATTATCAGATCCCACAACATCTTCTCCAACTTCTAACTGTTGCTTTTGTGATCTATAACGAATAGACTGTGAAGATGATGATGATTGTTGTTGTTTTAATTGTGATTTTATTGGCATTCGTCGTACAACACATGAAACAACTGTACCAACACGAGAAAATAAATTTCTCACATCTGCTGCACCAAAGTTTACAGGTACACCTCGAACTATAATTTTTTGACTACTAATACGTGTGGTTCCAGTACTATCTTTAAAGGGAAAAGCTCCAGTATTTTTAAGTATTTTAGCAAGAATTTGTGGCGAAGGCAATGAAGCACTATTTTCACCTTCACCCATTACTAATGAAGAAGAAGAAGAAGAAGAAGCACGAGCTACAGCTTCTTCAATTTTTTTTTTGTTTTGTTGTTGAGTGTGAGGATGAACTTTATCAAGTACTAACTTTTCTAAAGTTAAATGTTCAATACGTGCCTGTAATGCTTCTATACGAGTACTAAGAGCTGCAACTTGAGCTAAAATTGCCCCAGAAGAAGATATATTTGTTGTATTTGTATTTGTATTTGAAGAATTATTAGATGGTTTATTATTATTTATTTCTTCTTGGTTTTCTTTAGATTCCTTATTCTTAGAATCTTGTTTTTCATTACTTAAATTTTGTCCTGTTATGTTTGTAGAATCTTTTAATGTTGATATTGAAGAACTATGTTTAAGAACTTCTTTTTCCATTTGTTGCACTAATACTTCAACATTACGATGTTGTAATACCACATCTGACGCTAAACGTCGTGTTTCTGTAATGCGTTGCTGTGTTCGTGCGGATTCTTCTTCTAATGCTACAATACGTCTTTCTAAAACAGATTGTTGACGTTGTGTTAAATTAAGTGTTGAGGCTTGTTGTTGAATTATATTATCCGCATGGGCAAGTCTTTCACCTATTTTAGCTAATTGATCTTGAAGTCGTAGATTCAATTCTTTTAAATGTTTTTCCTCACTTTCTGCTGACTCTGGTGTAATATGTGAGGAATGTGGGAGGCGGAGGAGGGCGGCTCGATGTATGGCCGCACGAATTGTAGGGGTTGAAATAAATAAACAATAATTTGTTCTAGAAAGAAAGAAGGAAGGGGACATGACGATTATTTCTTTCTTTCCTTTTTTGGGGTAGAGAGAGAGAGAGAAAAAAAAAAGAAAAGAATGACGCAAATGAAGGAAAATATAATAAAAGAGACAGAAGTAAAAAAAAAAAAAAAGCATCATTTACAAAAGCATCAAAAAAAAACTAAGAAAAAAACCCGAGAAAAATCTTTATTATCCAAATATGTTATTATTATTATATTAAAAAAAAAAAAAAAAAAACAATTATATATATATATTATAATTTACTATTCACGCTTCGAATCTTCAATACGACGAAGTTTCCCCTCAAAAAAACGATGTCGCCCAGCACGACCCAAACGAACTCCACCACATCTTTTTAAAAGTTCATCATCTTTTAATCGTGTAATATCAACTCTGTCTTCTTCACTGCTAGTACTACTGCTATCATTATCATTATCACTACTGGAGCTATTACTAATATTATTATTATAGTTATTAGTGATTTTCCTTTTCTTATTCTTATTCTTATTCTTCTTAGCAGACACCTCTCCTTCACTTGTGACATCTGACTCACTTGACATTTCTTCTTCTCCCTCTTTATTATTATTATTATTATTATTTCTTTTTTGTTTTTTACTTCTCTCTCGTTTCCCAGTTCCAAGACTCGAGTAGACAGCATCCAACTCCGCTGCAAATCCATCATTATTATTTAAATTATTATTAGGATCTGCTAGGTGACCTAGCCCAGTTGGAGTATGTGGGTCCCGGCGTACAACTCGAATACTTTTATTCACACCTTCTCTATTAGGGCCTAATCCCATCCCTTCTTTCCAGCCATGCTTTTCTAACATTCGCTTGGCGATAGAGGACATATTTATTATTTTTTTTTTTTTCTAAATAATAATAATTATTATTATTACTATTATTTATTATTAAACGGTATATCTTGTTTTAAAAGACACACACAATACACAAATACACACACACACACACACAGAGAGAGAGAGAGGCAAAAATACAGACAGGCTAGAAATATGAGAGAAAATCAATAAGAAAGAAAAGGAGATAAATAACAAAAGAAGCTTCAAGAAGTATCATGACCATTTAGTTATTTTGAAAAATATTAATAACACCAGACAAATAGGGTAAAAATAAAAGAGGATAAAATAAACAAACAAAAAAACTGGGACACACCTAGCAACAGTGCGATCTTCTTTTTTTTTTTGTTCTTTGAATGAATTCGATCTGCTAATAATATATATATATATATTTATTTCTTTTTATTTTGATTTTGTTCCATCTGGATACCCTCCTTTCTCTCTCTCTTTCTCTAATTAAGGGAAAAAAGAATTGGTAAAGAAAAAAAAAAAATAATAATAATAAAAAACAGGAAAAAAAAAAAAATTCTCTTTTGTGTGACTTTTTTTTTTTTTAATATTAAAATTCTCAAAAATAGTTTCTTTCTTTTTTCCTTTTCCCTCCTTTTCTGTATATGGGGATGAGTCTTTTTTTAATTTTTTTTCCTCCCCTTTTTTTTTTCTTTTTTTTGTCTCTCTTTGACTTTCTTTCTTTATTCTCAGTCTCTCTTGTTTTTTTTTTTTTTTTTATTCTTAAAATTTATTTATATTATTATTATATTGCGCTTCGCTCAAATTATTTTTTTATTAAATTTATTTCATTCCGTTCTCACATTCAATCTAATACTTTTTCATCCATCTAACTCACTTCCTCTTTTACTCTTCATTCATGTATAAATCCCATATATATATATATAATATTAATAATAATTATATTAATATTACGGAAAGTGATTGTACATGAAAGAAGAAAAAAATAAAAGGGAGAGAGATAGTAACTCAAGGACCATAGAAGCAAAAATAATAATAATAATAATAATAATAAAACAATAATAATAATTAAAATAAGAATAAAAAGAATAAGAATGAAAAATAAAATGATAATAAAACATAAATACAACGAAAATAACAAAAGCAAACAAGACTTGATAAAAAGAAAGATAACAAGAAACAAACAAAAAATTGTGCTTGGAAACAAATTAGGTTAATGGATAATAAAATAATAAATAATAATTAAGGCGTTTGGTGTGCTTTGCAGAATTCATACAAAAAAAAAAAAAAAAACTCCCCAAAGAGAAGTAAAGAGAAAGAGATAGGGCTGAAAAGACAAACAGAAATCAAATTTCTTTTTTTTTTTTTTTTGAAAATAGTGTATAACATATATATATATTTTTTTTATATTCGCTTCTTTTTTTTTTTTGATTGTTTGCCTCGCTTTTGCGATTTGGTTCATATAAATAATAATAATAGTAATAATAATAATATAAAATTAGAAAAAAAAAAAAATTTCTGCCTAGGAAGAAAAAGAAGGGAGGGGAAAATTTATACAATTCTTTTTCTTTTTTCTCTTTTCTTTTCTTTTCTTCACTTATATATATATATATAAGAAAGAAACCTGATGCTAGTAGTATTTTTGATAGTACAAATAAATAATAAAAATAAAATTTCTCATTTATTTAATTAATGACACATAACCTCTCTTCATACCAATTTTATATATTCTATTTGCATTTTCCTCTCATTCTCATAATACTACTAGTAATATTTACTTCTATTACTACTACTAATAATAATGATATTCATTGCTATAGATCTTTTTTTCTTCTTATTTTTCGTAGTGTTATTCATTTATTTCTTTATATAAACAAACCCCATATTAAATTATAATTAAAATATAGAACTGTTTATTATAGTACTGGTAATGAAGAGCATAGGAATATTTATATAAAATATATGATTTTAAAGAATGAAATTGAGGAGGGGGGGGGGGGGGGGGAAATAGGAGGAAGAAAAAAGTAGCACACAAATATAAAGAGAGAAAAAGAGCCCTAAACACAGAAATAATAATAATAACATTAATAATAATAAAACATCACGAAAAAAACAAACAAAAAGGTGTAAAGGTACATTTTTTTTTTTTTTTTTCTTTCATTCTTTTTTTCTCTTTCTTTATTTTTCCTCCTATTATTTCTTCTTTACAAGACTTTTGCAACTTCACATATAATCCTCGTTCTCTCTTTTCTTTTTATTTTCATTCTCTTATTCCTCTCCTATAAAAATATTAATATAAATAGGTTTATATCAGCACAAAAAAACCCGAGAAAAAAATATATATATATATATAAAAGACATGGAGAACTAATAATACGAAGAAGAAATTTTACCTTTGAGAATGAATGAAGACACGTATCAAAAATAAAAAAGGCAAAAAAAAAAAAACAATAAAAGCTATATATATATATAAATAAAAGAAAACACACACAAAAAGAGGGGAAAAAAGCAGAAATTACCGCACAAAGAAAAAATAATATATATATATATACGAGAAAAAAAAAAGAAAGAAAATAGAAACCGTGCCACACTACTACATAATTTTTTTTTTTTTTTTTGGAAGACAGGGAGGCAAATCAAATAAAAGGTAATAACACAAATAGATCAACTACAACAAACAAACAAATAGATAAATCATACACGCAAGTAAAAAGACAAAATATTAAAAAGTAAAAAAAAAAAAAAAAAAAAACCTACATTAAAGAGTTCGGTCTTTTCATATTCGTTCTTTTATACAGCTTTTTTTGGTGAGTTTTTGCACTCCTCACGAGTTAATCCTTCAAAAAATTATTTTGTTATTTATTCTTTTGTTTCATATTTACTTACGTATTTCTCTTTCACATTTCTATCGAATTTTATATGAATATATATATATATATTTTTTTTTTCTTTCTGGAGTATTATATTGGTAATTTTTTCTTTTTCTTCATCATTCAAACATTACCAGAAAAATTTATTAATATATAATATTAATATTAGTACCATTAACATAAATAAAATCTCTTCTTTTTATAAATATATAAATATATTTAACATTTATCACCCCTTCTTTTTTCCCTATCTGTATGCATACTTAAAAAAAAAAAAAAAAATAATAATATATATATTTGACTACTCGAAGTGAAATAATAATAATAATTAATAATTTTATTTTTTCAATGTACTTGTTCCAACAGTAGTGCGTGACATGGAGCTACTCACCTCCCCAGTATCCCCTGCTGAGTACTCTGAGAAGGCTGAACTAGCAGAGCGTAACACTTTCTTTGTTGAACTTGTCGTAACATGCCTGTGATCAGCTGACATTCCCTTTGCTCCACTCTTTACATGTTGTGGTTGTGGCCGAATAACATCACCCCCACCCACACGTTTACTTAAAGTTGTAGGGGTTAGGGATGCGTGATGTAGGACAGGAGCTGTAGTGGATATTGTATCAGCTACGCCGCCGCCTATTCCTACTACTCGCATTGTCGTTGTCATTGCACTACTGCTATTATTATTGTTATTATTATTACTATTATTGTTATGTTGAATGATGGGTGGAGTGCCACGCCAGAGTGGCTGTGCTGTAACTCTTGGGCTAATCATATTCCCACTCCCGCTATTCATCATCATATTATTATTAATAGTATTCACCCCACTGAGGACTCCTGAGTAGCCGGCGTAGGGGTGGTGAGGCCTGGGTCCCTCTGCGCCTGGTGGTGGCAGCCCCTCCCCTCGCCCACTCTTCAGCGAGAGCTGCACCTCCTTATCAATCGTCCACCTCCCGTCACTGGGCCCTGGCGGGGGTGGGCAGGCGGGGGGGAGGGGGGCCCCAATAAAGTGAGACCCCCCACCAGTGCCCACCGCCAGCCCCCGCTGCAACTCCTCCGTGAAGTGCAGCAGCAGCCGCCGCTCGTCCTCCTCCGTCACCTCCTCCGGCTGCGGGGCCCCGTGGTGGGTGGTGTGGCGCAGCAGGACTTGGGCCAACTCATGCAATATACTGCGGGTGACCTGCGGGTTGCTCATCTCCACTGTCAGGGCATGCTCGACGGTGGCGATGGAGGAGAAGGCGGCAGTGGTGTGGGGGATGGGTGGGGAGGGGGAGGAGCCCACTGGATTCCCAGCGAGGCCGCTACTGCCTATGATAAAGTGGCCTGGTGCACTGGCATACTCTTTGCGAAGCTGCAAGTCAAACACATCTAAGCCTTCTGAGAGAATATCAGCATCCGCCTTCGTCGTGCCGTTATTATTATGAGCGGTAGAGGCTGCTGGGATGGCGCTGCTGGTAGTGATATTATTATTATTATTATTATTATTATGAGGTGCCGTTGCAGTACTGGAAAGAGGAATAGTTGCAGAAGCATTATTCGTCATATTTATATTCATACTAGCACCAAAACTTGCAGGGGTTTGCTGCGCAGGCGGAGTGTGTCTTGTACTGCTATGTGACTGTTGTTGTTGTTGTGACTGCTGGGCGTTTATTTGTCCTTCCATTATCATATATATATATATATATTTTCTTTTTTTTACTGATGCAAATCTGCGGAATCAAAAATAGTAGTATTAATTTTAATATTAGTTGTAATTTGCTTCGTATTTATATATATTCGTACAGCAATTCGTATCAAGAAAGAAAAAAAGTAATACTCAGATATAATATATATAACACAACAACCAAAAAAACAAAAAAATTTTTATTTTTTATTTTTTATTTTTTTTGAATTTTAGTGCGCTCCTAGTATATCTCTTTTTCTTTTTCCTCTTTTTCAATTATTTCAATAAAGTATGCAATTTACAGGTAGTAGAAGAATTTTTTTTTTTTTTCTTGTATATACAAACGAACTGCAGTGGATGCTCGTAAAAATACTATAAATGAAAAACGCCTGCGATGAATAGATATAGATACAATCACAAAAAAGTAATAAAATAAAAACAACAAGAGCGAAGGGGGGAAAAAAAAGCACACACACAGAAACACTTAAAAAGAACGGGGGAAAAAGTACAATATATTTCACACAGAAAAATGAAGATAAAAAAGGAAAAGTAAAAGAAAGAAATATATGAACCACGAAGAATTAAGAGGGAAAAAAAAAAAAAAAAAGATTATTCCTTTTAATTTAGTTGGTCCAAGAGTTCTTTATTACTTTTTTCTTTTTCTTGTATTCGCTGTTTCTATCAAATTTCCTCTTTTTATCTCACTTGCTTTTATTCCTAATTATTACTATTACTACCCCTACTAACACTGTACCTCAATATCTTTTTTTTTTTCTTCTTTGATCTATTTAGTTCTCTCTTTTTTAATCCTCTTTATTACTTCTTTAATAAATAAAAATTAAAGAAGTAAAAAAGAAACAAAGAAAGAATAATAAAATAAAAGAAAAGAGACTGACGAATAGAAATAGCAAAATAAAAATACAATAACTAATAAAAGAAGAAGAAGAAGAAAAAAAAAACTTTGGGAGGCGACAGCTAATGTACCCCTCTTGGTCCTACTAATGATACTCTTATTCTTTTTTTTTTTTCTATTACCCTTTTATGCTTAATATATAAATATATTAAATAAATAAATATATATATATATATAATATGACTGCTACTTTAAAAGAGGAGCTTTACAGTCTTCTTTCGCTCTCTCTTTCTTTCTTTTTCTTTCTATAAATATAAATATATAGATAAATTGATAGTCTTTCTACTTAACTTGGAGTGTTTATTATTTTTCTCTGATAGTGCGATTAGTGCACTTTTAATTAAAAAAAAAAAAAAAAAAGAAGAGAAGAAAAGAAAAGAAAAAAAAAAAAAAAAAAATATATATATATATATATATATAAATAAATTCAACAGAAGATCAAAAACAAATTAACTATTTATGTATGAAAGAAAAAAAAAAAAAAAAATTATTATTATTATTAAGCACCAACAGTATCTTCCATCCAAACTAACTCTTCCATGACATCTTCATCTCTTTTTTCTATTATTTTATCTTCTATTGTTGTTTCTTTTTTTATTCCTTCTCTTCTTAAATTCCAATTACCATTGGTCATATCATGAATATCATAGCCATACCCTGATGAAGTAGTTATACCTGTAAAATTATTCAATTGTTGTTGTTGTTGTTGTTCTTGTTGTTGTTGTTCTTTTGTTTCTTCTTGTTGTAAAGGATTTAATGGAAGTCCTAGTGAATGTAATAGTGAAGATGTATTATTAGCCGGTAACCACAAATTAAAACTCTTCAATTCCTTCAGTGGTTTTTGATGTAATGTACAAAACTCTAATGACCATCTTCCATCATTTATCGCCATATAATTATGTGAATCCCGTAATACTTCTAACCATAATGGGTGATGCATTACACGACTTTGACTATCTATTACTCTTTCAGATTCTCTACTAATATTATTCTTTTTTATAGTAGGAACACTAACATCAATAAAATCAAGAAATCCTTTTCCTTTTGCACATTTATCTAATGCAATAAATTTTGTGGATTGAGGAATACCTTTAGAAGTAGTCGTACTATCATTATTATTAATGTTATGATGTGGTACTGTAGCTTCAAATTTACAATGTAGATGGGCTGCTAACCAATAATTTGGTTTTAAAGCTCGTAATAGTGACATAGAGTGAGGATTTCCAAGTGCATTATGTCTAATATCATCTGAAAAGAATGGTTTATAGCGTAGTAATTGATCCTCATCCCCATATTTAGTAATTCCTACAGGCCAATCATGTGAAACAAATAAATCAACATGAGGAAATTCTGCAGCACATCGTGTGGTAATGGAATAAGAAGAAGAAGAAGAAGTAGTTAAAGTAGAGGGTCCCACCTCTGTTGAACTCTCTTCTCTCTCTCCCTTTTTATTTTTTTCTTCATTTTCATTTTCATTTTCTTCTTCTTCTAACTTTTGTAATGTGGTGAGGAGGTGTGCAAATACCTTTATCTTCTCCACCTCAATTCGTCGCACGTGATAGGCGGAGCGCTTGGCGGCTTCTGAAATGTAAAATGGCCGCGGTGGGTATGGGCGAGTGAAGTCGTGCCCTTTAAATATTCCACTCACCCCCGCCAGTGTCACCCGCCCATCCACCACCACCACCCCACTGTGTCCCAAGTAATAAATATTCGGGGCTAGAAACCCACCATACGACTCTGCTGCCAGCCAGTCCGAGCCCTCATGATTGCCACCCACAAATAAAGTTAAATATGGGGCTTTCTTCTCACCTCGATAATAAGCTGCAAAGTCACCCAAGGTACGATACTTTGCAGGGACGGCAATACTTTGTAGGTCTCTTGCATCTCGTAATGCCTGAAAGTCTCCACAGCAAATGAGAAAATCAATGCGTTTGCCAGTCGAGGCTTCATGGGAGGCACACGCAGCGTATATTTTATCTAGTTCACCATGACAGCATCCTTGCACGGCAATATGAACTGTTTCTGTAGCCTTAACACTATTATTATTGGTAGTTATAGGGTTATTTGAAGAAGTAGAAGTGACACCACCCCTAACCTTGAAGAAATGATGCACCTGACTTGACATTTCTTGTATCTATATTAAGAATATATATATATATATATTTTTCTAAAACTTATTTATTTTAAGGTGTAAAAAAAAAAAAAAAAGGAAGGGAATCTTATGTGGTGAGAAGTGAATAATAATAATAATAATAATAATAATAAACAGCTGAAAATGTTCACCCAATCGCAATTCTGTAATCACAAGAAAATATTATAAAAATATATATTTAAAAAACAAAATGTGATTCTTGCCCACGAAGACACACTTTTTTTCTCCCCCCTCTTCTGTCTTTGATATTTCTCTGGAATAATAATAAATTATTGAGGTTAACTGCGAAGCCATGCCTCATATGGCAACATCAATCTGTGAAGATTGGCTTTGGGGGAAAAGAGCAATAACGATTTCCAATATACCGATTATTTTAATATGTGTGCTACTCGGAATGCAATTTTTTTTTTTTTTTTCCTTTGATATATTGGCAACAAAATAGCCTCTTTCACCCCTTAAAGAGTTACTCACTTCCATTGTTTAGAGCTCTTCCAATAATTTTCTATCTTTTTTTTTTTTTGTCATGTATTGCATCAATTGGACTAAATTGTTTTTTTAGTCATTTAATAAATGCAAAAAAAAAAAAAATTCTTTTCTTGCAATTTTCAAATTTATCACTCACATAAAAAAAAGGGGGTAATAAATTACTGAAATGAAAAGTAGCAAAAAAAAAAAAAAAAAAGCAATAACAACAACAACAACAACAAAAACAAAAAGAACCTCACAAATATTATATTGTTGATTCTGGCAACAATATAATGATATGTGTCAAGAAGAAATCATTGTCCAAATGAAAAAAAAAAAAAAAAAAAATTTTCATTTCTGAAGAAACGATGAAATTAATTAATTAGGTATAATATACACCTCATAGAGCCTAACTTGGTTCTTCTTCCAACTCATTTTCTTCACCTATTTTTCTCGGTTTTTGAAGCACCACACTTGATGGAACAAGATCTTCAATAGGCCCATCCACGATTAAGGACATATTTAGTAAATGTTCAAGTAATGCATGCCATGGTGGATATCTTGAGAGAAGTGAAACATTCCCCATAATAATCATTCCACGTTTAGCACGAGTTATAGAAACATTAAGTCGCCTCCAATCATTAACAAATCCTATACCTTGACGATGATTACTTCGAACACATGATAAAATAATAAAATCTTTCTCTCTTCCTTGAAATGCATCAACAGATGAAACTTCAACGCAATCATAGACAGATTCTGATAGAAGTCCAGTTCGAACAAAATACTTCTTTATATACTGACACTGACTTCGATAAGGAGTTATAACACCAATGCTTTCAGGGTTTACACCACCATTTTTAATAAGTTTCGTTACAATTTTTTCTGCCAAAGCAGCTTCAGCTCGATTTAAGTATGAACTACCATTTGTTCCTAATTCTTCAACTCCTGTAGAATTATAAAAAAATATGGGTTTTGTTTTATCTGGCCATGGAAAAACATCTGAAGCATTACGTTGATTTTCTGTTACACCATTTTGTAAAATTCCACCATAAAAGTAATTAGAAGGAAATAATGATAAAGCAGGATGCATACGATATTGAACATCTAATAACATTGGTCGATGTCCTATTAATAGAAGTCTTTCAAATAAACTTCTTCGAAATCCAGCTTTTTCTGCTTGTAATGAAGAAACTACAGGACGTAATTGACAATGATCTCCCACTAAAAAAACTTGTTTCGCTCCATGTACTATAGGTATTAAAGTCTCTGGTTCAGTTGCTTGTGTAGCTTCATCAATAAGAACATGTTTAAAACGCATTTTTTCTAATCTTAAATCTGCAGCTCCAATACAGGTACAACAAATTACATCAGCACTCATTAAAATAGTTTCTTCAATTTTTCTTATAGCTTTTTTATAAATAATAAAATCTCGATCATTCAAAAATCCATCATTTTTTAATAAATCTAAAAGACGTTTTAGATTTTGATGTGCACTACTTGCTTCAATCAAATCTTCAACTTGTTTATCCAAAGAAAGGTGTTTAACAGGGGTTGATACAGCATCACGGTAACGAGCTTGTAAACGTACTACTTTTAATCCTGTTTCTGCAATTCTTTCAGTGAGATGATCAACAGCTACATTACTAGGAGCACAAACAAGAATTTGAGACTGTATTTGTTGTTGAATATGGTAAACAATTGCAACACTAGTTGAAGTTTTACCAGTACCAGGTGGACCTTGAATAAGAGTTAAGGGATTTTTTAATGCCGTTCTTACAGCATTTTCTTGAGATAAATTTAAATTTGGTAGATTTTCGGATGGAAGTTCAATATCAACTTGGGAAAATCGATTCGCTGCTTCCATTAAATCTCCTATAATAGTAAAATAAAGATATGCAGATAATGAAGACTTTTCTGTTAGCATCATACGTAATGCATTCATTTTTCTTTTATATGCTACAGCGTTAACTTCTATTTGAAAATTTACTACTGTTGAATTATTTATCTTTTTAAGTATTTCTTCTTGAGACGATGCAATAGCTTCTGTTTCAAATACAACTTCATCACCTGCTTGAGAATTTTGAATTTCAAGGATAACACCTTTTAGACGAGTTGAAGATCCTTTAACACTAATTGAAGCAGCATCACCAACATGTAAACCCGACTCAAAAACAGGTAATTGTTTTAAAACAAAAAAATATTTACCTCCATTCTTTTTTTGTAACATAAAAGACACATCTTCAAAATTAGATTTTTTTTGTTCCTCTGAAGCTTGAAAATCTAATTCAGTTAAAATTGAAAAAGTAAGCATATAATGATTACCATCTTCAAAATGTAATGGAACAGGTGGAGCTTTAACTTTAGTATCTTCAATTTCTTTTGTTTCAGTACCCCAACTTAATTCAAGAGTTGTAATATCATGTAAAGTAAGTTTTTTACAAGGATTAGTAGGAACTTTACAAATCCATGGAAGTAAACGTCGTTCTTCAATTAATGGTTGCCAAGTAGAAGAATCCCAATTTAATTCACGTAGAGTTTTAGAGTGTAGGCAAGGTTCTCGACAAACTAATACAACAACAGATTCTTCTTTTGAAGGCATAAAACCCAAAGAAAATACATTTGTAGATCTACAAACGTAACATTCCAAAACAGTAGCACCAAGTGGATTTTCTTTATGTAATTTTATATCACGGTGCTTACTCTTTACCAAATGTAAGATTACATGTGAGCCACTTGTACCATGTCCTCCATTACAAAACCATCTTAAACACCCATTACACATAGAAAGAGAGCGTGGATCAACTTCACCACAATAAGAACAAGATTGTTGTTCAACTATAGGTTCAGTCTGATCCATTGGTTCAAGGTTATAGTTTTCCTGACCGACCTTAGAAACTTTTTCATCGACAGACAACTCCTCAAATTTACACTGACTCATAAGTCTTAGCATGGGTAGAAATAAAAGAAGAAAACAAGAGAAAAAGAGATATAAATAACAGAAGGGTCTTAGTAATATTATGATTAGAAATACATAATTACTTAATATAACTTTCGTTCCAGAAAAAACCAAAAAGACAATAAATAAGAGAAAACAAAACAAACAAACAAACAAAAAAAAAGACAATAAGACCCCGAATATAACTTGCAAAAAAAGGGGGGGGGGGGAAATTCCTTCTCACATAATTTCTATATATATATATAACAACAAATAATCATAAGTCATTACAATAAACGATACAAAATATAATTATATTTTTATCTAAGCATGCAAAATGAATTTCACCCACTCCCCTCCCCTCCCCTCCCACTAAACATAAACAAAAAATATCCGGAAAACCCCCCATTTAATTCATTTTATTAGTGGGAGTAGAATAATCAAGTTAACCGTTACTATTCGCCATAATTTTATTATTATTTTTTTTTTTTCATAACAAAACCATAACACTAAGAATTATGAAATATCAAAAAAGCATCATTTACTAACTTTACCTTTAAAAAAAAAAAAAAAAAAAAAAAAAGAGTAAGAAAAGAGTAAGAAAACAATTTCTTTTAACAAAGTAAGGGAGTTTTATAAGAAACAATAATAATAAAAAAATAAAATCCACTTTCCTCATTTTTGGGGGTTTCATCTTTACAATTTTATTCTGTGAAGAAGCACAATACTATCAACTCCCATATTTTTTTCTTTTTTAAGAAAAAAAAAAAAATATATATATATAATGCAAGAAACATAAATGAAGACTATAATTATTGACCCCTAGCAACATAATATTCTTCCTCAAGTTGCTTTAGTAGACTAGGAAAGTTTTCTCTTTCGTAATTATCGGGACATCCAGCACTTAACCAACGAATTGCACCCTCGTGATCAACAAGTAATATATGTGGTGATAGATAGTTACGCAAACCCAAAACAGAATAAAAAGGTTGAAGTAACTTAGATCCAACAAATGTTGATGATGCTGTTAAAAGTCCATTAACTTGAGCATCACTTATATTATATTCTGAAGAAGATGAAGGAGATAGAAGAGATTGTGCAAAACGACGAACATAAAGCATATGAACCCAGCGATATTTGTATACATCCATACTACGTAATGAAATAACATCTATTGGCATAGTATTTTCTTTAATATTAGATAAAGTATCTTTAGAACGATTACGTAAACCCCCATTATGTTGTTCTGTTATAGAAGTAATATGACCTTCACCTTTAGTATCTTCTTTAGCTAAGTAACGTAATATAGATGGAGAAATTGTTGAATATGCCAAACGACGCCATTCTAAATCGGCTTGAGCTCCAAGTTTTTGACCTAATTGAGAATAAATAATAACTGCAGGTCGACGAAATGTAGAAGGTGAAAGAGATGTCATTTGTACATGATTTTGATCAAAAATTATATTAGTTATAGAAGTAGAATTTTTTATAGATTTACTTTTATTACGTATAAAAGAACTACAGATAGATCCATTTTTTATAACCTTAGATAATTTTTCTTCTATTTCATTTGAAAAATTACAAAACTGAAGCATATTAGCTGCCTGAAATACTGGAAAAGAAGGAATTACTTGAAAAGGTAAACCTTCATGTTTTGTTTGAACTTTTTTCTTATTTAAAACCATAGGACCACGCATAATTTTACTATTTTGAATAATTTTAAGCTCATTTAATGCATGTTCATTAAAATATCTTAACATTCTTTCAAGTTCATTATCAACAGCAAATTCAATACCATATCTAAAATACTTTAAAACAAGGAATATATCACGAGATAAAATTGGTTTATCTAAATCCATTCCAACATCTCGAAAAATAAGCATACGTTTTCTTTCTTCTAATACTTTCTCTTCACGTCCTCGTTCACGTACTTTGGAAGAGAAAGAAGATGTTGAATTTTTAAATGCTGAGGAATTTTCCATATCTGATAATTTTTTAATAAATATATTCTCAGTTTTAGAACTACAAGAAGAACTAGTAGATTCTTTTCTTAAATTATCTTTTTTTTTTCCAACTAAAACATCTTTATCATTTAATAACATTTTTCCAGAACGACGTGGAGGTGGAAGTGGAATCTCATCAGAATTCATTTTTTCCGCTTTAATTTCTGTTTCTCGTTTTAAACTTCTCAAAATAGAAGATGGGCTAGATATTTCATTACTTGTTGTCGACTGCACTCCTAATTTATTATTAAACTTTTGAGAGTTTAAAGTATCATACGATTTCTGTTCTTGTGATATAGTACATCGTTGAATAAAAGAAATACCACTTATAGAATCATTAGCTACAAAGAATCTCTTTCCTGATAACCCATAACCAATAACGCGTCTAAAAGACATATCTTTCTAGTATTCTATTACTAATCTCTCTATCCCACAAAAAAAAAAAAAAAAATAAGTAATATAAAAAAGAAAAAAAATTTAAGAAACAGAGAATTTATCCTAAAATGGAGATACTTGAAGTGAAAATAATAATAGTAATATAATCATACAAATCAAAATACTATTATGTACACAGAAAGAAAACAAATACACACATAGTTCATAGGAATTAAAAAAAAAAAAAAATCACAAATAAAAGCTTTACACATAAAAAAAAAAAAAAAAATCACATCAATTAATTACACTAAAAAAGGAGGAATCGAAACAAAATATAGGGGTAAAAAAAAAAAAAAAAAAAAAGAGACAATTCTGATGATTTTAGATTGAACTATGGTTTCTAAAGAAAAAAAAAAGGAAAAGAAAAACAAAAAAATAAGACAATTTTTTTTTTTCTTCATTTTTACTGGCGTGGATATCCATGCCCCATTTGCGGGGGAAATTGTCCATGTGGACCCTGTGGTGGATAAACATGTCCATAAAATCCTTGAGGAGGTGGACCTTGCATAAAACCCCTAGGTGGAGATACATTATCACCAGGCATAAATTCTGTAGTACCATCATTAAATTCTGGTGGAAAAGCTTGAAATCCTGGAGGAAATTGCTCAAATCCAGGTGGAGGTTGATCAAATCCAGGTGGAGGACCATTTTGAAATCCTTGAGAATAAGGATTTAAAGAATTATATTCTTCAAAGGGACCATCACTTCCACCATATTGAGAATTTCTCTGAGTTCCTTGATTTCCAGATTTTAATCCTCTTCCACTACGGCTTTTACCATTAGAAGTAGCAGGAACATTTTCATAAGCTACAATTACGTCCTTCCTTTTATCAAAAAATCCCTCAAAATATGTTACTGTTGATCCCCAAGCCATCTTACATTTTGTTGAAAATGCCATATTTCTCACAAGACACTATATAACCACAAAAAGAAGAAAAATTAAATAATAATAATAAAACAAAAAATATAAAAAGAGTTTCTAACATTTAAAACAAGAACATCAACATCACCATCAACAACAACAACAAAAAAAAAAAAAACAAAAAAAAAAAAACAAAAAAAATCAATAATAAAAAAATCTAATAACAATTAATATTAAAAAGAAAAAATATTATTTCCTTTTAGAAATTCCTATATGAAGTTAGAAAAAATAAACATACACAATACACATAAAATAAATTTTTACAACCAAAAAAAAAAAAAAAAAAATTTAATTAATTAATAAATAAATAAAAAAAAACGAACCCAATCAAACTTCCCCCAAAAGAATACCAATCCATAAATTACAGGGCAATCGCCAACACGGAAGGACAATTAGCGATGGACCCGGCACCCCCCACCCCAAATCCGACGACAACCGGAGCGCCACCGCGGGAGAACATCCGCCTCGCCGGCCCTGCCCCCAAGGGCGGAACACGCGCGCGTCCCCGGCACCCCCGCCCCTCACCAGTCTCCTTTTTTTTCCCCCGATTTTATCTCCCTTCACGTTTCTCGTGGTGTGTCCTTCTGGGGGTGCCAAGGGCCTTGGTTTTTCTTTTTTTTTTCCCCCGGAGGGTTGTGCCAGCTTTCGTGGAGGCGGCGTCGAAATATTTCCTGGCTTTATTTTATTTTAATTTTTTTTTAGTTGACTTCGCTTTATGTACTATTCTTATTTTTCTATTTAGTTTTTTTAAATAAGATTCATTCTTTTTTTTTTTTTTCTTTTTCTTTTTCTTTTTCTTTTTTAAATCACCCTATTTGAAGAGTTTGCACCAAAAAAAAAAAAAAAAAAAAAAGCAGATATTATAATGACAGCCACTTTACAATCCCTTGTTGGTAAGTATACGCTCAGCAATTTGAACGACAAGAAAGTCGACTTAAC
>JASANY010000791.1:0-46547 GCA_030849755.1 Trypanosoma avium
CAACAACAGCAGAGGGAGTGAAGACTGAAGAGGCTGACGCATTGCTGTTGTTTCTTTCTCTTTGTTTATTTGTTTGTAAAATAAAAATTCTTTGTCTTTCTTTTAAATGGAGCAATTGATTACTTAAAGAATTAAATAAAAAACAAAATGTAAATAAATTAAAAAAGAAAATATTTATATTTTTTTTTTACAAATAAATAAAAGACAGAAGGGATTTTTTTTTTTATATCACTCAATAAACCTATTTTTTTTCAAAGAAGCTTTTTTTTTTTTTTTTTTCAATTATTACTTATTTTTAATGTAAAACACACACTACAGAACTTTATGTGTGCTTGTGCCATTTCTTTTTTTTACAAGTATTCGAGGAATTTAATTAATTTCTTTATCCAACCCTTTTTTTTTTTCTCATTTAAAGAAAAATAAGGATAGTCAGAGAAGTACGGAAACACACACACACATACACAAACACACACACACACAAAAAAAAAAAAAAAAAAAAAAATTGGGGAAGAAAATACCAAGGTGAATAATATATATATATATATAAAAAACAATTTAATATTGTTAAAATTATGATTATTGAAGAATAAAAAAATAAAACGTTTCTTAAAAAAAAAAAAAAAAAAAAACGAAAAAAAGAACCTTTGTATAGAAAAAATAAGATTAATTATAACTACATGATTTGTTTTTCAATTAGTGGGAATTATAGCACATAAAGAATTTCCACGTTTGGTATGTGCACAAATAACTGATCCCATACAAGAAATAGATAAAAAACTTTCATTATCAAGTTTTTCTTGTGTTATTGTATCAATTTCAATTTTTGTCTCTTTCCCATCATTTTTAGATATTGTCGCGGACCATGGTGAAAGTCTTGTATTCACCATAAATTTACCATCTAATGATACATCACATTTCATAGTACATTTGTGTGGAATTATATTACCGTTATTATCTCTAATAGGAGGTTTTCTTATTTTTTGTTGTAATAATGTTTTATTTTTATAATTTTTTTCATTAATTAAATCTGATTCTAAATCATTAACATTTGTTAATACACCTGTTCCACCTGTATCTACCATTGCAATAGTTCCAAATTGTAATCTAGAATGACGCATATCACATTTTGGATAATTTGTAGGTGTAGAAAATCTACCAGCTATAATAGTTTGTTTTAATTCATCTTCAAATGATAGACGACCTCGTTTTCGATTATCAACAGAAGCAGTAAATGCTCTTCTTAAGTCTGTTACAACAACTGTACCGAGAGAATCTCCTAAACCACAAATTACACGAAAATTATCTTCTAAACAACAACAAGACATAACTCCTGCACATGATGTGTTAAAGCCAATTCTTCCACGAATTGATCTAGAATTTAAAATAGGTTGTGGAGTTTGTGTAATAATCATAGGCCCTCCTTTTGGATTTCGCCAATCAACTACTAATAAATCACTTGAAGAAAATCCTACTAAAATACAATTTGGTCCCCAATAATCTAAAGCAGTTGCATTAACGGCAGTACGGCCAAAATCAAATGAATTTATTTTTTCTAGAGATTCTAAATCTATTTGATACACACTATCAGCTGCTAATGTAGAAAAAGTAGTTTCAAATTCACTATAATATCGTAATTTTTGTAATGGTTCATTTTCTTCTTCTGAAACTATATTTGAAGATTTTACTTGACGCCAAGTAGTAGTATGCAAAGGAATAAGAGTTTTTTCTCCTCTTTCCTCTGTATTAATTATATCATTAGAATTAGTCATGACTTTACTATTTGTAGAAAAAAGAGATAAATTTTTATTTTCTCCATTTATACGAAAAATTTGAGACATTGGAGAAATTAGTTTAGCCTCTCGTAATTCAACTTTCTCTCCATCAATGTGTAATGAGATAAATTTACCATCAGGTAACGCAGATGCTGAAACCAAACAAGCATCTCTATAATTATTGTAATAATTATTACTATTATTATCATCATCTAAAATTATTGAAGCATATTCACAAGATGAATGAATATTATTAAAAGCTAAATCCCATGATTTATCATGAGGGTTTCCTGGACGTGAAAGCCCATTCATGGCATAACTGAGACGCCACATTAAATGTGGCTAAAAAAAAAAATAATAATAATAATTATAAAAAAAAGAATTTTTTTTTAAATACTTGAGAATACATATAAATTTTATTTAACACCAAAAACACATATACAGACACAAAAAAAAAAAAAAAATGGAGGAAGAAAAATCATTTTATTATTATTATTATTAAATCACCAACACTAAAAATATTATCACCATTAAAAATTATCACAAAGTCCAAAACAGAAATTAAAAGGAGGAAGGAGGAAAACGATCATAAAAAACAACAACAATAATAACCATTGGTTTAAACCCCCTTCACCTTTTATCACCGCAGCATATTTATTTTCCTTTAAAAAAAATAAATAAAAAGTTTTAGATTTGTTATAAGGAGAAAAATGCTCTTGTGCACGCTAAAAAAAACAACAACAACAACAACAAAAATAACAATAACAATAACAACGAAAAAAAATTTCTAATCACATTTATTATTTAATATTATTATTAGGGGTATCCCCACCACCCTCGCCCATCTTCGTTTAAATGAATAAAATTCAATCATTAAATTGATCATAATAGTCTTATAAATAAATAAATAATTAATTAGGAAACAATAATAATACCACGTGGTTTATTAGTATCCAACTTTTTACGTGCTTGTGGGCTATTACTCTTCATATGTTTTTTCTTTTCCTCCGGTGTCATTGGTGATGGAGTCCTACGACGACTTCCACCTCTACTTTTTTTAACTTCTTTCTTTTCATTACTATTATTAGTTTCATATTCCTCACTCCAGGTACGAATATCGGCAAAGTGAATCGAAACAATATACATATCCAAAAATTCTTTTGTTCTTCTTGGTGCAAACCTTTTCGCCGCTCGTAACACAATATCTCGTAATATTTCACGATCATTTGTACGAGGTTGAATATCCTCATACTCTTCTGTTACCCAAAATACACGAGGGACAAATCGACGAGTATCCAGCGTTACCCGCCCCGTAACAAAATCATGCATAATTAAATCTTTATAAACAGTATCAAATATCCCCATTACAGTATCAAGAAAATTTTCTTCTGAAACCACACGACCATATTGAGATTCTCTGCGAATTTGAGCTGATTTACATCTGGTGGCTTTTTTTAAAAGTGTGGTGGCAACTTCCCCACGAAGACGCATTGTACCAAAAGAAATAGCGAGAAAATATTCCATTGTGGAGGAAGATAAACTATAACCTAGGCGTTCTTGTTGAATTGCAATTTCACCACAATTTACTATTCCGTAAACTTCTTTTAATAATTGAACTTGAGGTTCAGTTACAATTGGAATTTTACTAATAGGCATATTTTCAACAAATTTTTTAATGGCATCATGATTAGGAAGTTTATAGTGTTTTTTAAAAACAATTCCTCCGGAGATTAAATCTTTTGAACTAAGCGTACACTCATTACGAGCCTCATCACATGCCATTTTAGATAATATAGGTGTAGAAGAAATACCACACCAAGCTCCAACTTTAAGTTCTTCAGACATAACACGACTTAAAATATCTACAACATCAAATTCTGATTTTATTTTTTCAGGTTCACGATTAATAAAAGGTGTAACTTCCATTGATAATTCTAATGGCCATCGTTCATCGGTAACAATAAAACGAGTATAGGTACGCATTACTTCTTTAATTTTATTAAATGTTTCAGGAGTTACATCAATTGGTTTTTTAACTTCATTATTATTATTATTATTATTATTATTATTATTACTATCAATTGCAAAAAAACAAAAATGTAAAACTTTTCCTAGAGGTTGAATACTAAAACGGTGTTTCATTCGATCAAGACGTTTATTAACTTCTTCTTGCTTTCGAAATGGTGAAAAAATAATAGTTTTATCTTTCGCTTTAAGATTAGCAATAATATTTGATGGAATAGTTTCCATAGTATGTAAAGGTAAGTTTAACATTTTCATATCAACAGGTTCAAGTTCAATATTTATATCAATATTATTAAAATTTTCTTCTTCATCTTTTTTTGATAAAATCAAATCATCATCTTTTTTGGAATTTTTTCTCCCCCTTTTCACTTTATCCATGTCTAAAATATCGGGAGTAAAATCAGTTTGAAATCTCATAATATTTAAAAGAGATGATGATCGTAACAAATTTTGTTGAAACCTCCTATTTGGGATCATAATTCTATAATTTCTATTGAATTTTATCCCATATATTAGGGTAAAACGAATACAGGATCTATAGAGCATATTACACACACACACATATGTATATTATTAATAATAATAATAATAATAATAATAATAATAATAATAATAATACAATTTTTGTCGAAGAATCAAAATATCAAAAAAAAATTTTATTTTATTTTATTATTAATTTAATATACTTCCTTTAAAAAAAGTAATCTTTTTATTTTCTTCCTTTTTTCTCTCTGTGAAGATAAATGAAAAAAAAAAAAAAATCCCCTCTACTAATTAAGGGCTTTATGCATGAAAAAAAAAAAAAATAATAATTAAAAGAGTAAATAATAATAGGGATAAAAATGTTATGTTAGGTGACAGAAAAATAATCAAGAAAAAAAAAAAAAAAGAAAGAAAAGACAAAAAAAAGTATAAATACACTCAAACACTCAAAAAAGAGGAAAAACAAAATTTACACAGTACAATTCTACAATAATTAATTCCGGATACAAGGTAGGTGAAAAGAAAAAGAATTGTGACAAAAAACAATAGATATTATATAGTCTTCTGCAAGTGAGCACACACACACAAAGGGAGAAAAAGGAAAGAATGAAAAAACGAAAAAAACGAAAAAAAAAAAAAAAAAAAAGTGGAACAAATGCTCAAACCCGCATTATTTTATTTCTTTTTTTTTCGTTTTGAAGACACATGCTCCATTAGTAACAAAAGATCTTTTTTGTTTTTTGTTAAAAAGGTAAAAATATCCTTTAGATTTAAATATAACAACTAAAAAGCAAAAAAGAAAAGAAAAAAAAAAAAAGGCCAAAGATCTTTTTTTTTTCTTTTGAATAATAAATAGGAAAAAAAAAAAAATTAAACTTTTAACATTCATCTCATCTCATTTCTTATTAATTATTAAATAGAAATTCTTTTGGTAGTACTACCAACCGATAATTGATCCTTATTTTTCTCCGTCGTTAGTTGTTTTCGTGGTACAGGTTTCATTTTCCCTAATCTAAGACCGGCAAGACGAAAATCATCAAAAGATTTTAAATGGGGTTCAAGAATTTTTTCTGTCTCTTTCCATAAAATAGAAAAATCATTTGTTGGATTATCAATTGTTACATTATATTGATGATCCACAAAGGATCTATGTTTTAAGTGTAATGTAATAAGTTGGGCAGCTCTTTTCTGTTTTAATAAACTTTTATGACCTATTACAAGTGCATCATATACAATTTGCTTTAATTCCGCTTCACTTTTTAGACGACGCCTAAAAGTAACTTCATGACCAACAGTTTTTTGAACTCTATCAACCCGCTGTCTATCTGCAGCACTTTTCATTAACCCAAGACCTGCTGAAAGATAAAATTTAAATGTCTTTTCAGGAAATAAAAAACAAAGTTTATTCTTGTGCCTTAATAAAGCTCCACATGTTCTAATACCTAGTGAAGCTAACATACTTTCTTGAACAGGTCCAATACCTGGTACTGTACGTACAGGTAAATCTTTCATAAAATCAATAACTTCTTGACGTGAGTTTAAACAAAGTTCATATTGACCATTAGGTTTATTATAGTTACTCGCTATTTTGGAGAGAGCTGCGGTGGGGGCAATACCAGCACTTGCGGTCAGTTGTGTCTCGGCGAAGACGCGGGCGCGAAACTCCTCCGCGACCTCCGCCGCCGTCCTGCCCGGGTGTCGCTGGAGGTGGGCGGAGACCTCCATCGTGAGCTCGTCCAGCCCGACGCTCGTGAAGTGTGGGTCGAGGGCGGCGGCCACCCGTCGTACCCCGGCGGCGGCGCGGCGGTAGGCGGCAAAGTCGGGCGGCACGATGACGAGCCCCGGGCACAGCCGCCGCCCAATGAACCCCGGCATCCCAGACCGCACCCCGAACTGGCGGGCGATGTAGTTTGTGGTGGAGAGCATCGCGGGGGAGCCGACCCCGAGGGGGACCCCCGCCAGCGAGGGATTTTTCTTCATCTCCACCGCCGCATAAAACATATCCATATCCGCGTGTATGTACTGCCCAAAGTGACGCTCAGACTCCAGCTCCTTTTCATACATAGATACTTTTTCTATTATGTCTTTTTTTTTAGCTTTAGAAAGAAGATTATATTTTGTACCTTGAGTTACAATTTTTGCATTACGCTTTTTCCTTTCATATTCAACTTGTTTTTCATGCTCGTAGAAAGCTGATCCCTTAGTACATTTTTCAATAATAGCATTTACTTTTATTTTATCAACACCAGCTAGTCCAGCTTTAGTATCATCTAATTGAATTTTACCTGTCATAATAGTACGAGGTTTTTTTTTAGAATGGTTTTTGAGAAACTGTACTGCAGCGAGTCTCACTAAACGGCACCGCATTATCGCATTCACCAACAAAATACAGTTTTTTTTTTTTTTTTTGGTTCACTCACTATCTTAATATTAATATTATGTCTTCTTTTTTAATAAAATAATGTTGATTGTCAGTTAAGAATTATTATGGTTTTAAAAAACCGGGAAATAAATTACAGTACAGAAAAAGTAGAAATTATCCGAGCTACTTACCTCTGCGCTGCAGCTATTAAAATATACGCATACAAAAGAAAGAAAAATATAGGGGAAGAAATAAAAATAGCATAGTTGTTAGTATAAATCACTAAATTTAAAGCAAAAAAAAACACTATAGGAAAAGTTAGGAATTTTTTTTCTAAAAAAAATAACAAATAAAAATAAAAAGTGTACTAACACACCTTGACATCATTTCTTAAAATGGGTTATTATTGTCATTTTGTTTTTATTTCCCTTTAAGAAGGAAGGGGTTTTACATATGTCGTTAAAAATAAAAAGAAAATCTCGAGGGGGAAAAAAAAATATATATATATATATATATATATACCTTTTTCTTTTCATTCTTCTTCCTTCTTCCTTCTTATTTCTGCATTTTTTTTTTTTTTAGGCTTCGTAAACTTTTTATGATTTTGCATCTTGTATTTATTCAATTGATTACAATCTAGTCTCAATCATCCTTAATTTTATCAAACTCACGCCATTTTCCTTCATTTATTCTTTTATCGATAACAGTAATAAGTCCTTCATGTAACTCTGCGAAATACACTGACATTAACTTTACATAATCATTTGTACGTTGAGAGAGTAATGATAATACAGGAGATTCAACATTATCATGTGTTTGTGGAGTTTGATTAAGACCATTAATATTATTTTTATTATCATTATTTTCAACAATATCATCAGTTCCTCTTGCTAATATTTCTAATAAAGTATTATCCATAGATTTTTTTGATGATAAATGAGAAGGAAAAACACCAGATTCTATGCGTTCAAGAGATCTTCGAAGAAATAAAATTTCTTGTGATTGTGTATATAAAATATCTTCAAGAATAGAACATTTTAATCGTGCTCTATTAGTAATTTCTTTCTCTTTAGTACTTTCCTCTTGAAGTCTTTGTAATTCTTCTCCAAGTCTGTTTAATTCTAAATTATTTTTTTCTTTATCTTTAAAAGAATTATTTTGTTTAGAAACTAAGGGAGGTGGAATCGCTATTGGTACACTAGAGAAAGGTTTAGGTTCTATTTCTTCTTCTTTTATTTCTTCTGCTTCTTTTTCTAATAATAATTGTACTTTTATTTCTTTTTTTTCATCTTTCAGTAAAATTTCCCCACCATGTTGTGATTCTTGTTGAGTTTGTACTCCCACACTAAGTAATGTTTTTCTTTTATTTTCCAAGAAAAATTCGATCTTTTTTCTATCTTTTTTTTCTTTTTCTTCTTCTATTTCTTTCTCTACTTCTTCCTCTATCGTTTGTACAGCAGTTGAACGAAAATATGCATCAACCGTCTGTGATGCCTTTGCTAAAATTACAGGAGCCACTTGGGTTGCTACAGTACGACCTGCAGTTCGCCTCCTTTCAATCAGTTCTGCCGCTTTCCTAAGTAATGCATCTCTTTCTTTTTTGTCATCATCATCATCACTGTTATTATTATTTAAATCCTCCTCCTCACTTGTGTCTTCGAGCTGTGCCTCCAGTATTGTGAGTCGCCCCTGCAGTCTCTCCATCTCTGCCTGCGTCTCCTCCAACTCCGCCTCGTGTTGCGCCTGGAGGTCTGAGGCCGCCATCGCCGCCCCCGCCAGCAGCCCCTCGCGGTCCTCCTGCCACAGCCGGAGTTGCACGGCGGCGGTCTCTAAGAAGACCCCGTGCTGCAGCCGCATCATCCCCAGCAGCCTGCGGTGGTGGTGGGCGACACACGCAGGGAGGGCGGCGAGGACGTGGGCGACTTCATCGGTGTAGGCACGAGCCTCGCGAAGTATTGCAAGACACTCCTCCAGCTCACTTGTTAACTTTACATTCGCCTTCTGCAGGGCAAGGATGGTGGCGGCGCAGGACATTGTGGGTACTTTAGCATCACTCAACACACATGGTGAGCCATGCAGGCATGAGTAATTCATTGTTATTTATATTTATTATCGGGTGATGAGGGGAGGAATTGCAGCGATATATAGTGGCGGGGGGGGGGGGGCACCTCTAAGTAAAATAAAATTAAAAAAAAAAAATGTAGGAGAAAAATATTATTATTATTATTATTATTACCAAAAACAAAAAAAAAAAAAAAAAAACATGATTAAAAAACCATCAAAAATAAAATTATTTGGGCCTTCGAAAAAACAAAGACAAAAAAACCTTTTCTCTTTTACAAAAAATATGACAACAAAAAACAAAAAACAAAAATTATCCGATCTTTTCAATCAATAACAATAACATCACCATCATCATCATCATCACTATTATTTTCTTTCTCATTAGTATCAGTATTCTTCTGTCTATGAATTACTCTTGTAGGAGGAGTTACACAGACTACGATATCATCCGTATCATTATCTTTTTCACCATCGTACATTAAAGAGGATGAACATGATAATGATGAAGATGATGATGAAATAAGTACTTCAATACCACTATTACTTTCATCTCTTGCACGTTTTATTGCAAAGGTATTTGAATTTTCATTTGATCCTTCACGGTTACAATAATATAAAATAGAACGTTGATGCCCAACTTGATGCATTTTTTTCTTTGATTCATACTCATTTTTTGTTATAAGCTCTGTTAATCGAATCCCTAAAAGACGTATATGAGTATATTGATCTAAAATAGGAATCAAAAGTTCATCCATAGCACGAGAAAGCTCATCTAAATTATCTGAATACTGAGGTAAATTTTTTGAAAACTGTTGTACACGAAAACTTGTTTTTTTTATTTTTAATACAATTTGTTCACATAACATTTCTTCTTCTAAAAGTACTTTATGAGCAGCCTGTAAATTTGACTGCGCAATTTGTCGTAATTCTAACTTATCAGAAAGATTATTAAAAGTTCGTTCTTGACCAACAGACCTTCTTACAGAATCTGTTCCTTCATCATCACCTTCACCTGTAGTATCAAACCATTTCATAATACCAATAGAAGAACCTAAAAGAAAACGAAATGTTTTTTCAGTTAAAATATAACATAATTCTAGACGACGTTCATAAATATCACCAAGTTTCGTTATTCCTAATCCTTGAAGAATAGTTTCTGTTGACCGTCCAATACCTGGTACTGTACGTACAGGTAAATCTTTCATAAAATCAATAACTTCTTGACGTGAGTTTAAACAAAGTTCATATTGACCATTAGGTTTATTATAGTTACTCGCTATTTTGGAGAGAGCTGCGGTGGGGGCAATACCAGCACTTGCGGTCAGTTGTGTCTCGGCGAAGACGCGGGCGCGAAACTCCTCCGCGACCTCCGCCGCCGTCCTGCCCGGGTGTCGCTGGAGGTGGGCGGAGACCTCCATCGTGAGCTCGTCCAGCCCGACGCTCGTGAAGTGTGGGTCGAGGGCGGCGGCCACCCGTCGTACCCCGGCGGCGGCGCGGCGGTAGGCGGCAAAGTCGGGCGGCACGATGACGAGCCCCGGGCACAGCCGCCGCCCAATGAACCCCGGCATCCCAGACCGCACCCCGAACTGGCGGGCGATGTAGTTTGTGGTGGAGAGCATCGCGGGGGAGCCGACCCCGAGGGGGACCCCCGCCAGCGAGGGATTTTTCTTCATCTCCACCGCCGCATAAAACATATCCATATCCGCGTGTATGTACTGCCCAAAGTGACGCTCAGACTCCAGCTCCTTTTCAATTTGAGAAACTTTATACTCCCATTTTTTTTTAATAGCGGCATTTTTTTTTCCAAGTACATATTGGGTAAATTGTGCTGATTTTTGACGAAGTAAAAGTATATGTTTTTGTCGAGACTCCGCTTTTCTTTGTTCATTAAGATAATATGGAGTTCCTTTAGAGGCTTCTTCAATTATAGCAGATATTTTATCTTTATCAGCCTTATCTAATCCAGCTTTATTATTATCAAATTGCATTTTAAATTCAGGTAATATATTTGGGGCCATAGAATTATTTTCTTCAAGATTTTCAATAACCTGATTTTTATCTGAATTATCTTTCACTGGGTCCGTCGAAATTGTATTTGTTTCTTCATCCATTGAGGTAATACTCATTAGTATTTCTTCTTTGCGCTTTAGGATAGTAACCCGGTTAATGCGAGTTATAATTACTAATCGTTCATAAAACAAGAAAAATTATTTATTTATATAACTTATTATTATTATTATTATTCTTTTTTTTTTTTTTTTTGGGGGGGGGGGGTGTTGTCTTTTGATCCAGTCCCCACTTTTTTTAAATTAATATTTTCCAAACATGCAGTTATTTGAAAAGATACAAAAAAAAAAAAATAATAATAATAATAAATAAAGATAAATATATATGGACATAGAGGAAAAAAAAAAAAAAAAATCACACAGACTCACAATTACGAAATATTAAAAAAAAAAAAAATAATGATTGAAATCAAAAAACGTATCAATACCTTTTTTTATTTCTTCACCCTGTTTTATTTTTTTATTTTTTCTATTATTCCTATATCCCAATTTCATCTTTCCCTTCCCCTGTTTAGCTAAGTAAAAGAAGATAAGCTTTATAAATATCTCTCTTCTTCTTCTTCTTCTTCTTCTTTTATTTAATTTTTGCCTATTTTTAATTTTTATTTTATACACCCATAATTTCTCAAATTTAAATATTTTGTCTCTCTTCAGAATTTGGAACAAAATGAAAAGTGCAGATGATTTTTTTTTTTTTTTTTTTTACTTTCTGAAAACAAGGTTCTCAACACATAAACATACACACACACACAAACCCACATACATAAATAAATAAATTAAAATTTTGGGTCCTCCCACAGAAAAAGAGAAAAATTAGAGGGGGGAAACCACAAAAGCAACTATCAAAGAATTGAGAGTCAAAAAGAAATTAAAAAATATAATCAAGAATAAATGACTTTTCTTCTTTAAATATTGTGGTTATATATATTTTGTTGCTGTAGTTTTTGATTGTTTATTATTGATAAAAGTATTCACACATCGTACAATAATATATTTATAATATATATATATTTTTTCTTTGCTCATACTAATTTCATTTTTTTTTTTTTTCTCTCTATTTCATGCCGCTTTTATTTATTTTTTATTTAGTCACGGCGCCAAATTAGGAAAAAAACAACAACAAATATATAGGAAAAAAGATCAACAAAAACAAAAAATAATCCCCCCCCCCTCCCTTCGCTTCTCATTGTTTCTATCTCTTTCAATCAGTTTTCATACAAACTTAATAGATATAATTTTTTTTAAAATTTAAAGAAATTATATATATATATATATATATATATATGAGGTATTTGCTATCATTATAATTAATTTCTTTGGGTGTTAAAGTATTACCACAAAGCAACGAGAAAAAAACCAAAAATAATAAATAAGTTCAGAAATAAAGAAAAAAAACCACCGTACAGTGAAAAAAGAAAAAAAAAAAAAAAAAGAGTAGTAATAATAAAAAACCAAGAAAAATAAAGTATGAATAAGAGAGAAAGAGATAGCATTAATGCTCTTGTTATTTTTAATTTCTTTCTCTCTATCTGAATATAAAGAAAATAATAAAAAATAACGCCACACACACACACAAAAAAAAAAAAAAAAAAAACGCCTTATATTATTATTTTATTTCAAAATTAAATACCTGCAGCAACAACAAAAGCAACACCGAATAAAAAGTAGTGAAGTACATGCAAGGTAATATAAATATAAATAAATAATATATATATTATAAATATATATATATATAAATATAAACAAAGAGGGAGAGAGAAATGGACGAGACAATGAGAATAAACAAAAAAAAAAAAAAGGAAAAACAAAAAAAAAAAAAATTGTAAATTCTGTAATTTCTTTTTTTTTATTTTTTTTTTTTTTAATGCTGTAACGTAGTAAATATATGAAAATAACGACGAGAGGAAAAAAAAAAAAAAAAAATTTATATAAAAATATAAAGACAGAGCTATACAGCACTTTCTCTCAGAAAGACACAAAAACAGAAATGCATACCAAATATATATATATATATATATATTAAAGGAAAGAAAGAAAGGTAGGTAGAGATGCATATTAAAATCATTCAGAAAGGAAATAATAAAAAAGAAAAAAAAAAAAAAGAAAATGATCATCAACAAAGTAAAATTCAGAAAGGAAATAAAAAGAGAAAAAGATGCAACATACGAATGCGAATTCAAAAAACAGAAAAATCAACTTTTTTTTTTTTTTTTTTTCATCATCGTCAATCTTTTTTAATTTTTTTTTTAAATCTAATTTTTTTTTTTTTTGTTTCTTTGTTTCCTTACCCTTCTTAAAAAGAAAACAAAACAAAAAAACCCTTCCCCCAATCATCCTATAAAAAACATTTATAAATAAATATCCCTCCTCTATTATTATCATATATATATATATATATATATTTTTTTAAATATAAATATATATATTTTTAATTTGCTCTAATTCTTCTTCATTCCTTCCGCCTTTTTAAAACCACCCCCCATCTTGTTTAAACACATATGGCCTAACAAGAATAAAAGACAGGATAAAGAAGAAAACAAAAAAACAAAAACAAAAGGAACCAAAAATAAATAAATACAGATATATACATATATATATATATATATATTCTCCTAATCTCTTAATTTAATTTATCTTTGTAGAGACCATGCTGCAAACCCACTCTGCAACTCCAGCTGCGGTGAACAATTATTTGTGTGAATTGGAGAGACTGAAACAATACTATCATTTGTACACACTGGCCCAAGTGATTGACAACTCCCCATTGTTAAAATACTTGTGTTATTAATTGTATTTGTATTATTATTATTAATATTATTATTATTATTATTAATTGTTGGGGAGGCTAGACCAAGAGAGGGGAGGCCAGTAAGAAGTGGGAGAAGCGGCGGCCTGCGAGGTCTGTGAGTCGGAGTATTATTATTACTTTTATTATTATTATTATTATTATTATTATTATTATTATTATTTGTATGTATTAATATTGTATGTGGGGTATCATGAAAGAAGCGGCAGGTGGTGCCTCGATTGCAGCGGCCCTCTGCATGATGTCGGCAGGGATTAATAAACTTTACTGGTGATGGTGAGGCCTCATCATTATCAATATTATTATTATTAATATTAATATTAGAAGTTTTATTATTAATATTATTACTATTAATATTAGAATAATTATTATTATTATTAGTGTAAGGGTAGTGGGCGTAGGACCATACTTCCTCCCCTGAGGGTTTAAGAAAGAGACGGACGTGCCTGGAGGAAGTTGAAAGTGGAGATTTGGTTGAAGACATATGGAATTGTATTTATTTTTTTTTTTTAATAATAATAATAATAATAATAATAATAATAATAATAACAGTACTTTATTATTATTTTGAATTCTGTTTTTTTCTCCCTTTTTTTTTCTTTCTTTTTTTTGGGGGGGATGAGTTCTACTTTAAACACAAACACCGTTGGCTTATATATATATATATATATATAAAAAGAAATATAAAAGGAATGAAATAGAAATAATAATAAGAAGGGTAGGGTAGGGTTGAAAAAAAAAAAAAAAAATATTATGAATAATATAAATATGAAACATTTTTTTTTCTTTTTGAGTTGATCTCTCTATTTCATAAATTCAGTCTCACACAAAGAAACAAACATAAAAAAAAAAAATAAACATAAAAAATAAATTCTTCTTATTACTATGAGAATCAGTAGAATTACACCCTACGAGAAATAATAATAATAATAATAATAAAAACTAAAAATTCACCCAAAACCCTACGAAAAAAATAAAAATAAAAATAAAACCAGATATCAATAATATATATATATATATATATATGTTCTTTTCTACTCCAATGAAAATACTTCTAATAATTTCTTCGCTACACCATCCTCTGCATTTGTATTAATAATTTCTAAATGTGGTAAACTTTCTTTTAATCGTGCTTGTCCATTTCCCATAATACAACCTTTACCAACACTTGCTAACATATCTTTATCATTCATACTATCTCCAAACGCAATACAATTTGCCATTGAAAGCAAATGGATATTATTATTATTATTATTTTCTTGTTTTTGATTTAAAAGAGAAATTAATTCCTCAACACCTTTGGCTTTTGTAACATTAATTGCAGTCACATCAAGACAATTAGGAGAAGAGAAAGCAACTTCTACTTTTCCTTTATATTTTTCTAATATACGAGACTCCAACTCATGTAAACGTTCTTTATTATCAGAACCAAAGGCAACTTTCCCAACTCCAATAAAAGGATTTATATATTCTTCTTTAATTTCATTATTATATTCTTCTTTATTTTGTTTTTGTTTTTGTTGTTGTAAAAAAAGTTAATATTGCTTAACAAGTTCATCTAAGTTCACCAATTTATATCGAAATCCACTTTCTTTCACATATATTAATTCATCCTTCCAGTTGAGACTACATTTCCACTCATCTCCTTGATATATATTTACATTAATTTCCTCTTCATTAGGTGGAAGTATTTGATATAACCCACACACTACATTTGAATCTATATTATGTTCAAATACAAGTTCTAATTTCTCATTTTGATTATTATGCTCCGAAATTATATTATTATTATTATTATTATTATTATTATTATTTAAATTTCCTGTTCCTGTAGTATGCATACGAGCCCCATTGGATGTAATTAAAAATCCAGGATAAGGAAGTTGTAAGTTTTGAAGAATAATAGAAACATCTGCGTGATGTCGGCCTGTGGCTAAAATAATATAAATTCCTTTACATGAAAGTTGTTGAAGTGTTTGTTTTGCTAATATACTTATATTAGAGTCTGGGCCTAGTAAAGTTCCATCGAGGTCAATTGCTACCAGGGAATATGGGGGCGGGGAATTTGACATTATTTATTTATTTTTTTATTTATTTTAAAATTAATTTAATATTACTATAATTATAATTATTGTTCTTGAAAGGTCTTTCAGAAAAGTAAAAGCAAAAAACAAAAAGAAAATAAACACAATAAAAAACAAAAGAGATAAAATCAAATGAGGAAAAAAAAAAATAATAATAAATAAATAAACGGATTATTTAAATGTGAAAGTATTATTATTATTATTATTATTTCCCCCCATTAAATCAGATAAAATTACACCTTCACATACCCAATATTTTATCCTCTCTCATATCTATATCTATATATAATATTTATTAGAATTCTTTCCTACTCTCCTCCTCCTTCCATTACACTTTTTATTTATTAACTATTTTTATTATTATTATTATTATTATTTTTTTTTTTTTTTCATATAAAAAACTTTTAATAAATATAAAGTGCAGCACCCGAAAGAATTCCAAATAATAAAAGAAACCATATAGTTAAACTCATACCAAATGCAACACCATACGCTGAATTTCGTGGAAGTGTTAAGTCCTCACAATATCGTGAAGTATAAATTCCTGCAATTGCACCCCATGCAATCATTTGAAATACAAAGGCAATAGATAATATAATAATAATAGCTAAACGCAATTTAGAAAAATTATGAAATACAAACATAATAAATAAAAATAAAGATATAAAAATAAGAATTAATGTCATAATACCAAATCCTGCCCCTACATTCAAACGATTTTTAACAGGTGAACAAGTAATAAACGCAGTACGATTTGTATAAATACGTGCATCACAATTACTTTTATATCCCCAATAAGTATAACACGCACCACCAATAAAGTCTACTTGAGAAAGTGGTACCCCAATAATACTTAAAATTAAAGAAATAACAATAGAAATAAACATAATAACTAAACGATTATCCATTCCTTGTCCAAATTCCCATATATTTTCTAAATATGTAGAAATTGATTTCTTTTGCTTTTCTTTTTTATCATCCTTTTTATTATTAGTATTATTATCATCGTATACATCACCACGATTTTTAATATTAACAGATTTAGAAGATATAGGAAATGTTTTTAATCGTAAATCTAATTCTTCATTTTCTACATTTGCTCTCATTCCCTCTCTTGAATTTATATTATTATTATTATTATTATTATTATTAGAATTATAATTTCCTTCTCGAGGACTATGAATATCTAATGAAACTGGCATCGCTACTGGAGTATCTTTACTAGTAGGTGATGCATTTTCAGAAATAAGTGGAGTTATTGGTCTAAAAACAATTTCTTTTTCACTATTATGCTTTATATTCTTTTGAATAGTTTTATTTTTATTATTTTTATTTTTAGGCAATCCCTCTCGTGTTTCATAGAAAGAAGAAGAAGAAGAAGAAGAATCCTTCTTTACTGGACTCTTCATTACCTTTGTTGGTGTTGCTATAATATTATTATTATTATTATTATCAGAAGAAGAAGAAGAAGAGGTAGTAATATCATCAAATACTCGTAATTTTCTCACACTAGTACTAAAAGTAGAAGCATTTTTATTACTATTATTTTTATTATAATATACATTACTACTTGAGGGAAAGTGTACAGCAAGTCGATCTCTTGCAGCGGCAGTGGGTGGGGCTGCATTATTTTTTAATATATTTTCTTTTTGATTTATATTTTGAGTTAATTCCCTTACAGGTGAATGTTGCTCTCTTGTTGGAATAGTTTGTTTTACTTTGTCATTATTATTATTATTATTATTTTCATTTATATTACTACTACTATCGTCATCTTCAGGAGATGTTTTACTCATTTTTTATATGTTATTTTTTTGTTTTTTCTTTTTGTTTCTCTATATAAAATATATATTTTTTTCTTTTGTATAATTTTGTATTATAGATGTGTAGTTTTATTGTTATTATAACTTCACACAGACCCAAAAATTTCTATTTATGATTTTGTTTTGTTTTCTAAATCGTTGATTTCTCTTTTTAAAATAAAGACAGAATGAGCAAAGGTAAGACCAGATAAAATATATATATATACATATATATTGAAAGACAAACATCAAAAATCAAATATTAAAAAAAAAAAAAAAAGAAATAAGGAGATAGAGAGAGTGTGTGTATATAAATAAGGTGGGGTATAAAATTAAAAATAAGAGTAACTCTATAAATAAATAAATAAAATTACAAATAAATCTGAAATAGAAAAAAAAAAAAAAAAAAAACCAAAAAAGTACTGACTTTTGATATACAAAAAAAAAAAACAAGGGAGAGGATGGGAAGAAGAAAAAAAAAAAAAAAAGGAAATTAGCGGTACATTAAATAACGGCAATTTTTTTTTTTTTTTTGATTTTATATTAAAAAGTACTATATAAATAATAATAATAATAATAATATATGATTTTTTTGCCTCTTTTCTCAACCTTCAACATTTTCTGAAAATCAAATAAATACAATTTATTAAACCCCAATCCCAATTTATTCTCTTAAACACGTAGTAAATTAATTAAAAAACCAAAGAGAAAAAACAAAAGAAAAAGAAGAGAATATATATATATATATATAATAAATAAATAATAATATTTCACATCATTTTGGTGAAAGTTCTATATATTTTTTTATACAACAATAACAAAAATTACCAGGGCAACAATCTCTAAAATCCAACCCACCAATAAAAGACCAAATCCCACACCATAAGTCATTTCATTAGGAAAAATAGGATCCTCACAATAATGTGAAATACAAATATTTGCTGTTAAAGCCCAACAAATCATTTCACAAAAAAGAATTATAGCTGAAAATCTAACAATGTGCCATTTATGGGATATGATAACTTTATTATTATTATTATTATTTCCTTCTTCAGTAATATTAGAGGAAGTTGTATATCTATTTTTTTTAGCCTCATTTCTGTAATGCATAAATGCCTGTAAAGTTAAATATAATACAATTGGTATTAAAAGAATTGCAATAATTGAAAACGCCGCTCCGACTTGTAAACGATGTCTTGTTTCACTACATTCTAATAATTGTGTACGTCTACTATAACTCACAGTATCACAATTACTTTTATATCCCCAATACGTTAAACACGCCCCATCAATTATATCTATTTGTGAAAGAGTTGTGCCTAAAATGGTAAAAAACAAATTAACACCAGTTATTACAAGAAATATATTTACAGCAGATTTTCCTTCAATAAAAGACATAATGCCACTTGCAGCATTCTCAATACGATTTGTAAAATTTCCCATTATATTTGATTTATTATTATTATTATTATTATTTTCTTGATTTTTGGCTGCTGCTGCCTTTTTATTTCCTTTTGTTTGATTTACAGCTCCTCTACTAGGCTCAGCGTGTTCACCAGCCCGTGAAGTTCGAGAAAATGCATCATTATTATTATTATTATTATTATTATTATTAATATTATTATTATTTTCAATATCATCATCACTATCATGATCGAGGTCTATATCATGAAGGTTATGTGGGGCCTCATTCCCTTGAATTCCCCCACTCCCTTCAGTTGCCTTCTTTTTATCTCCTTTTAATGAAGAAAATTTAAACATTATTTATGTAAAACTTTTATTTTTTTGTTTTATTATTATTATTATTATTCCTTTTCAAAATAATTCTACGCGGTTTACTTTTATTATTAAATTTCGTTAGGAAAACAAACAGTTTTAAAGATAGAAATACATATAAAAGAGAAAAAAAAAAAAAAAAGGAAATGTAGAAGAAAGAAAAATAAAAAAAAAAAAAATAATAACATACTGTAAACACATATCATAAATAATAATAAAAACAATAATAACCAACACCACCACACAAATTCATAAAACTCTCTTTTTTTTTTTTTTTAATACTATATAATAATATTTGTTATTATAGAAGCTACAACAACAATAAGAAAAAAAAAAAAAAAAAATCTTGTCACGTTTACCGACATCTTGAGAGAATCAAATAAGAGCGTGAAAAAACAAATAAATAAAAAATAAAACAATAATGAAGAAAAAAAAAAATCATTATTTTTTTATCACTCTTTTTTAATTTTTTTTAATTTTTTTCCCCCATCATCCCACCACTTCTTTGTTTTTATTTAATAAATAAGTATCATCATCATCAATTACTAAGATGAATCTAACTTTAAAAAAAAAAAAATTATATATATATATATATATATATATATAACAACAACAAAAACAAAAAAACAAAAAAATAAAACAAAATTCAATTTTCACAATTTAAACTCTTCTCGTATCCTCTTTGCTACACTATCCTCATCATTGGTTCCAATAACCTCCATATTAGGAAGTGCCTGCTTTAATATATCTTGCCCATTCCTCATAATACAACCTTTCCCAGCCATTTCAAGCATTTTTAAATCATTCATCCCATCCCCAAAGGCAATAATATCTTTACACTCAATGCCTAATAACTTTGCAACTTCTGTCATAGCTTTTCCTTTATGAACACCAGGGTGGACGGCGTCGAGAATATTTGGGATTGGAAATGTAAATTCAATTCTTTTCGTAAAACGTGATTTTAAAATTTCCTCCACACGTAATAATGTTTCATGCAATCCAACAAAGAATAACTCATGTACTCCATCATTTGCATATTTAGAAATATCTTCTACAAGTTTATAATGAAATCCTGAATTTGCGTAAGCTGCGAGCATCCATTCTTGCCCATTATTTGTCACCCACTCATCATGCCGATACATATTAATCGATAAAAATGGTGGTTTAGAATTTTCATTATTATTATTATTAATATTATTATTATTATTTTCAGAAGGAATTTGAATTTGTGTTAACTCCGTCACAACACTTGGGTCCAAGTCATGAGAAAAAATAAAATTTCGCTCAGGATCCAACACACGAGCCCCATTTGAAGAAATAATATAACCTCCTTTTAATCCACAGGAATTAACAGTGTGAAGTACATCTGGGTGTGGGCGACCAGAAGCTAAAATAATAGGAATTCCTTTACTTTGTAAAAGTTTAAGTGTTTCTGTAGTAAAAGAAGAAACTTTATGACTTGAATTAAGTAAAGTGCCATCAAGATCAGTTATTACAGCTCGAAATGCCATGATATATTTATTATTATTATTATTATTATTTTTTTCCCCCTTTTTTGTTTAAATATATAATATTCTTTTTCTTATTTACTTTGAATCAAAAAAAAAAAAAGAAGAGTATAAAGTTGTAAAGAAAATAATAAATAAACATATTTATACTTAGATAAATAAATCTTATTCATGTTAAAAAAAAAAAAAAATTAATAATAATAAAATTTTCAAAAAAATTTTTTTTTTTTTTTTTTTTTTCCTATCATATTGAAATCTCTCACGAACATAGCCCATTTAAGAGAGTAGAAAAAAAATATATACAAGCTCCAAAAAAGAAGGGGGAAAAAAAAATTACTTCAAAAAAAAAAATATATATATTGTATTAAGTATATGCAAATATAATGATTTAAGCAAGAAAAAAAAAAAAAAAAAAAAATCATAGTAAAATCGACCAAATAGCAATATCTATACTATAGAATACGCAAAAAAAAAAAAAAAATAAATAAATAAATAAAATAAATAAATAATAATAAAAGAAGAAAAAGAGAGGTAAGAAAAAGAAATAGTCTCTAGAGTACATAGTATGATGTGACCAATTTAAATCTCACTTTCTTTCTTTCTTTCCCTTTATTCAGGAATTATCCAGTATGTATTTTTGACGCTATTAAATTAAATAATAGAGTTTACTTGGATAATCTTTTATTATTATTATTATTATTATTATTATTATTATTAATCAAGTTAAAGCTTTACTTAACACTTCTTCTCCTTCTCCTTCTCCTTCTCCTTCTCCTTCTCCTTCTCCTTCTCCTCCTCTTTCATCTTAAATGATGCCAGTGGTGGTAATGCTGAGGCTCGAATTAACATTTTACGCACAAGCCAAATAAAATGAAATATTCGATATCGTCGTGTTTGATTTAAATATTCCACACCACTATTAGTTCCACCAGTTCCCCCACGTCGACCAATCATTCGCTCCGCCATGTGGGCATGCCGGCCACGCCACAATAACATTGATTCTTCTAATGCTACCAGAGCATCTAATAAAGTAGCCAGCGTTGCACATTTATTTTCTGTTCGATACGATAAAATAAATAACGCCGCATGTACGGCTTGGGTGTATTTTAATTTTAAAGTTTCATTTGTGAAAAGGAGGCCATCGGTCCACTCTGCTGGGTTTGTTAACATTTCAGACATTGTATGAACAGCATTTTCAATATATTTCTCAGCGCGTTGATCATCTTTATTGGCTTTGGCAATTATATATTGCTGCTCCTCATGTACTTTACGAGTGGACTCTAAATACACTTCAATAAAGTTGGGGGGAATTTCAATAATAGAGGTGAGAATATCCATAATAATATTATTTAAACTTGGCTCCAGTGCCTCCTGCTGTAATCGGGCTTGTTCGTCTTCACGAAGATATGAAAAAACAGAAGCATTATTTACAAGACTTCGTGTATTATTTGGAATTCCTAGTAATTGCTCTAATGAACGAAAGGCAACAGATTGAAATCCTGAGGCAGGAATAAGAAAATCACGAAATTCAAGAAAATCTGCTGGGTGCATTGTTTCAAGAATACCAAAAGCTCCAATAGAATGATGAAATATAGCTTCCGCACGATTAATATAAGAAATGGATTTTTGTATTAAACGTGGGATACTTTCTTTTTCTATTGTTAAAACTTGTTTTAAAATTTCTCTACATTTTTGTAAATCACCAATCATTAATTTAAACCATAATTCAAATACTTGATGAGTAATAATAAAAGTTAACTCTTCATGATGTACTAATCCCTTTCCATTAGGTTTACCACTTGCAATACCTTCTTGAAGTTTAGTTAAAACTTCAATACCCAAATATGATGAATAATGTGTAGGTTCACTATTTAAAGTTATAAAATCTGTTTCTGTTGTAACAAAACCAAGAAGGGAAGCATTCTTTAGTTTATTATTATTTAAATTTTCTTTTGTAGTTTCATTACTGTTTTTTTCTTTATTTTCACTATCATTTCCTTCGTCACGGGGTCGTTTTTGTGGATTATTTTTTCTCTGCTGTTCACCATCGTTGGTTTCATCTTCAATAGATGCATTTAAAAATGGACAGCCACTCATTATTATTATTATTATTATTATTTTTTTTTTTTTCTTCTTTCCTGTTAGTGTTTATATACTATTCTTATAAACTAGAATAAAAATAAAAAAAAAAAAAACGGGTAAATGCTACTCCTTTTTTTTATTCTTATTATTTAATTAAATTTCAGCCATATTATTATTATTATTTTTTTTTTTTTTCAGGGAACAGGAAATTGAAAAGAGACAAAATAATAGAAAATAGAAAAGAAGAAAAGAGTGGAGGAAAAAAAAATAATAATAATAAAAATACCAAGAAAAATTATAAATAATTCAGGGCAGATTTCAGAAAAAAAAAAAAAAAAAAAAAAAAGATTAGCAAAACACTCCCATATCATCCATTTAACTCACAAAAAAAAAAAAAAAGAACATGTCCTATTAGATTTATCCCTTCCCATTTTTTTCTTCTTTCTCTCTATGATTTCTTTAAAGCAAAAACAAAATAATAAAATAAAATAATAACGAGCGAACTTTAAAAAAAAAATATATATATATATATTTTTTTTTTTTCTTTAATTCCTGAAAAAAATCATCTATAACGGTAAATTTACTAAGGAAAATTATCCCTGTAAAAAACAACAAAACTGAAAATCCTTCTTCTCTTTTTTTCCAAAATTCACACTTGAAAAAAAAAAAAAAAGCCAAGACTGAGAAATCAAAAATCAAAAATATATATATATATTAAAACTTAGATAATAAAACAAAACATTTACTCACACTTTTCCCCCCACCGTTTTCATAAACTTCTATGGAAGAAACAAACAAGAAAAATATATATCATTATCCAGAATAATAATAATAATAATAATTAATAGTAACTTTTATGATAATATTTTTTTATAGAATTTTTTTTTTAAATCTTTATTTCTCTTAAAAAAAAAAAAAAAATAGAGAAAGCAAAATAGATTTTTTTTTTTTTATTTTTTGAGGTGGGGGTTTAAATTTATTACATTGAAATAGATGCTGTTGCAGCAGAATCAATTTTTGATGATTGACCCTTTTCTACAGTATTATTATTATTGTTATTATTAGTACTACTACTAGTTACTTTTGCAGATTTCTCTCTTTTAGGTGTTGGATTTCTTTTCTTTTTGGTAGCTGGCTTCTTTTTTTTGCTAGGAGATTTCTTTTTAGGAGCCTTTGGAGACTTTTGAGATTCAACTTTTGTAGATGATTCCAATGAGTTAGTCTCTTCTTTTATCACTTCAGGTATTAAAGATAAATTTTCTTTAGTAGTTTGCGGAATTTCTACAGTAGATTCCACTGTAGTTTTAACATTATTCTCTGATTTATCAATAACAGCTTCCACATTATTTTCTGATTTATCAATAACAGCTTCCACATTATTTTCTGATTTATCAATAACAGCTTCCACATTATTTTCTGATACATCAACATCAGTTTTTTTTTTGCCTATTGTCATATTTACTTCTGTCTCTTTCATAGTATCTGTTAGTGCTACATATTCTTTTGCCTTAATTAACACCTCATCCTCCTTTACCTCTGCTGCTGCCTTTTCTTCCTTTTCTTCTTCTTCTTCATTTTCCTTTTCATTATTTTCTACTTCTATTTCTTTATCTCGGCGATATAGTTTGCGAAAGTGTGCAGGATGTAATACTAATTGAAACACTAATGTATTAGCGCGACTCATCTCCCGCCGCACACTTACAGCTGAGAGGGCTGGGGTGCCATTCACAGCAATAATCCGCACCGCCCGCGAGGCTGCGTGATGAGAAATATTATTATTATTATTATTATTATTATTAGTACTATTATTATTATTAGTACTACTATTATTATAAGATGAGAGAAAGTGTTGGGCGAGGCAGGAGTGGGTGAGGATGGCGGGAGGGAGGGGACCCAAGTACACGGCGCTGCGCCTCTGATGTATAGTCACCCCCCACGACCCATTATGATGATGAGTATTATTATTATTATTATTATTATTATGAATTTTATTATTGCGGCGGAGGGTGAGGGTGGCCCAGGGCTCAGAGTAAGTATGAGGGCGAGGGCCGCTGAGGGACTCACTCACACTGAAGGCAAGAAGTGAGAAGGGCTGGGCAAATATAAGTAAGCTGCGAGTAAGCATAACGTGTGTGGCTCTGTGTATTTATTATTTATTTATTTATTTATTTATTTATTATTGTTGTGTGTGTATATATATATTATAATAATTTATCTTAGTATATAAAAGAGAAAATAAGGGTGATATATATATATATATATATATATATATATACAGAAAGAGGGAGAGAGAGATCACAAAAAGAAAAAACAAATGAGGAAACAAAAATAAAATAAAAGTATAAAAATCTTTAAAGTTTCATCAAATATGCCCATTAGGGAAACAAAAAGGGAGAAAAAAAAGATACAATTAAAAAAAAATAATTAAAGCATTTATTAATCCTCTCAAATATTCCAATGTGATAAAGATTGAAATATGTTCCAAGCCATAGGCAAACAAAACTCGATTCCCACCTCATACACAAACCTCTAAATAAATTAATAAAAAAAAAAAACATATATATATATATATAAAAGAGGTCAAAGAAATAGAGATAAATTAAAATATAATTTTCTTTTAAAAAAACAATAATTAAATATTAGTTATTTCCAACACAAATACGAAAATACCAAATAGAAAAAAAAAAAAAATTTATTCTGGAGAATACTCTTCATCATCTTCTTCTTCTTCTTCTTCTTTCCCAATATTATGATTATTATTGCCACTAGTTTCAGGACAATGCCGCTTCATCGCGGACTTTACTAAATCCTCACTTCGTTCTAATGTTTCACGTAATGCGTTTACTCTTTTTGAAAAATTTATACTATGTTTACGATCATAGGCTGCTCTCCTCTCAGGATCTGAGAGAATCCCATACGCTTCTGTAATTCTTTGATATTTTTCTTGTATTTTTGCCTCATTTTCAGCATCACTAGACACACGATAGGCGACACGATCTGGGTGTAATTCAAGAGATAATTTTTTATAACAACGAGCCAACTCCACTTGACTTATATTCTCAGGAACACCTAAGAGTTTATATAAGGAGGATTCAGAAGAAGTAGGGGCAACATTATAGGAAGAAGTCATGTGTGAGGATGGATAAAGAAAAGATAAGAGAAAAATAATTAAAAAAAAAAATAATAATAATAATAATATACAATAATAAATAGTATACAGACCCTTTCTAAAATATGATTGCTTAACAATAATAATAATAATAATAATAAAGAGTTCAAGAAGAACAAAATAAAATAAAAAAAGGAAGAGACAGAAATATTTTTAGTCAAGTACCATAAAAGTATTCCAATAAATAAAAAATAATTAATAATTATTATTAGGATCAAATTCATGTAAATGAGAAAAAGAAAATTATAAATAACCCCCCCCCCCCCCCAAAGAAAACTCTCTCTTTTTTAATAAAATAAAAAAAAACTCTAAAAAAAAAACCAAAAAAAAAAAAAAAAACAACAATCTTAATTAATTAATGCAAAAGAGTGGGTATATATATATATTAAAAAAAAAAAAAAAAGAACAACAAAAACAACAACATATCTCTGTTAATTTAACATAAAAAGCCAATAGTTGATTCTCCAGTAAAACCCCCAGGTGCTCTTATAGGTTTAAACTTTACTGGAGTAGAAACATTTTCCTTAAATTTTTTTTTAAACAAGTAATAGTGTTCTCTTAAAACATGATGTATAACCACACTTTCTTTATACGTACCTTCAGAAATATAATGAAAACGACAAATTTTTTCTTCAACAAGAATCAATGGAAAATGTAATAGAGTAAGAACTAATCCCACCATCATATCCTCATGATCCATCATTAAATCTAAATATTCTGAAATTAATGAAGTATTATATGAAGTAGATACTAATTTTTTTAAAGGTGCATATGAGACTAAACGCTCCACCACATCTCTAGAAGTTGTAGCACAATACCCAGCTACAAAAGGAAAAGTAATATTTAATTTTCCTCTTTTTTTTTTAGTTACTAATACCCTACCCCAATATAATTTTTCACGAGGTAAAGTGTGTAAATCTGCAAGATATTGTGGAACACGTAAAAATATATCATCATCCGCCTTTACAATATAATTTGTAGTTGGAAATAAATGAAGTGCTAATTGATACCATAAATATGTTTTAAAACTCATCCCAACCTCCATTGCAAGACTTTTATATTTTACACTTCGAGATTTTCCTTCATCTAATAATAATGTAATGATATCATAAAACATTAAAGCTTCTTCTATCATTTCAGGAGAGAATTTATAATCATGTATTGAGTGACGTCCAAGAATATAAAGAATTAACATTTCTCCAGTAAAATTATTAAATCTTGTAGCAACGCCTGAATATTTCCAGCATGTTTTACGTTGTAAATAACGACGCCATTGTCTTTCTCTTAAATCTTGTGAGGGAATTCCAAATACAACAAAATAATTATTTTCTCTCCAAATACGTTGAACATAAGAAGGAATATATTGAAGTGCTTTGTGTTCTATAGAATAGTTTATATTTTCTAATCCTTGACTAATATTGGAGAATTCATCTATCATAAATACTCCTAAAAGAGTCGTTATTAGTATTATTATAGCAATTAAAAAAAGAGCTTGTAATTTAAATCTTTTTTTATCATTTGGTAAAAACATTTTCATACTCGCCAGTCTAATATTAGCCAAGAAACAAAAACAAAAAAAAATATATATATATATAAAACAAGTTTTAAAAAAGATCCTTTACTAAAATACGAATTTCCATGAAATATCTTCAGCAAAAAAAAAAAAAATAATATACTGAACTGATTTGTTTTTTTTTTTTTTTGACATCTTCATAGTTAAACAAAAAAAAAAAAAATCGAGAAAATATTTGATTTTATTTCAAATAATTGGAATAAAAAAAAAAATAATAATAATATAGTTACACTTTAATTTACATGATAAAATCATACTTTATCAGAAGAGTTAAAATATTGTGAGAAGGGTATTGTCATCAAGAAATTCCAATAAATCCGTTATTACTATTTGCCTTATATCAAATGTATTCACTTTGGCTTTATGGGAGTTATGAACTTTTGATTTTTTTATTACAGATAATTTTGTATTTACAGGTACAGATAATTTTTTATTAAAAAGAATCCACTTTTCTTGAATCCATTCTGATTCTATTATTTTACGTTCTTTTAACTCATCATTTATCATTTCATTTATTTGATTTTCTAACTCTTGTTTATACATTTTATTTGAAAGAAAATGAGCATGTTTTATCATCCATTCATGTGCTTTACCACGAAAAATTAAAAATTTTTTTTCATCGGCTTCAATTCTTAATCGTAATTTTGCTTCTTCTTTTATAATTATTTGTATTTCATGCTCTAACATCCAACGATTTACTGTAGATTGAACTATTTTACTTTTATTATTATTACTATTACTATTACTTAAATTATAAAATAATAATCGACTTTCTGTTCTTAATTTTGTTTCTAATAACATTATTTCACCTCGTCGTTGATGTTCATATTCAATTAACAATTGCATAGCAATAGAAGCAGAATTAAATATAAATTCATTTTGTTTTCGAACTTTTAAAACTTCTGCAAGAGCACGAGCACGATGACGCATTTTATTTGGATGAATATCTTTTTTAAGAGATTTAATTTCTGCAGCTTTAATAACTTCTCTTTCCCAATTTTCCATATATTCAATAACTTCACATCGTTTTATATTTTCTTTTTTTATTATATCACGTCTATAGGCAGTTTCATGCATTTTAAAAAAAGAAGATAACTCCATATTTTCATAGGCTTTTATATCAGCTCTTGTTTCTTGCTCTACACATAATGTTTTACATATACGAAGATATATAAAAAAATCAATAAAAGGAGAACCTCTTTGACGACGAATTTGATTTCGATTAGGATAATTTTTTAATTTTAATTTATTATTATTATTATTAGAATTATGTAATAATTGTAATGAAGAAGAAAAAGTAAGGGATTCTGTTTTATTAACTTTTTTTGTTTTTTGTTGCTGCGCTATATTTAAACAAAATGTATTATATCCTAAAAGTGTTTCAAAACGTTCTTGTTCATCTTTGCAAATACGATTATATTCTTCAATTGTACGAAATTCTAATCTTTCTTGTCTACGCAAGACAAAAAGATCTCTTTCTCTTTGAGAAAGTAAAGAGTTTTGTAAATCGTTATTTTCTCCAATGATAATAGAAGTAAAAAGACAAATAATATTTACTTCTGGTTCTAATGGAATAGAGGAGTTTTCAAGAATTTCTAAATCCCATAAAAGACACCTACATGCTATTGGAGTTTTACATGATATAAATTTACTAAGAATTAAAGCTCTATTTTTTTTTTCTTCTTTTATAAGATGCATCATTTGTTGCCAAATTTCTAATTTTTTTAAATAATCATTCCAAATTTTTAATCTTCCTTTTAATAATTCTTGAAACATTTGTATTTCACGATATCCTTGCTCCCATGGTTCCTCTAACTCTTTTTGACGTTTAATGAATTCCTCCTCTTGTAATTCTCCTACATTTTCTACCCCATTCCAAATACTTTTACTATTATTATTATTATTATTTATTTTAAATATATTATCAAATCGCTTCTGTACTTGATAACTTAACTCCTCATCAGTTGATAATATAAGAGACTCTCGCATAAATGTCCAAGCTATTTCTCTTATATTATTATTTTCTGAACTATAACACTGCGTTGGGGCTTTTGCAAAGGAACTAGCTTGAATAAACGCACGTTCTTGTTCTTCTTGATATAATAACCAATATAATGCACGCTCTTCTGGAGGAATTAAATTATTATTATTATTATTATTATTATTATTACTTAAATTTAAAAATCGAGAATGATATCTATTAGCTTTACCTATATGTGAGGCGCGATGGAGTAGGATTTGTTTTGTATTCATTCGTGATGTTATATTGTTTCTACTTGTTGTTGATATTATTGTTTCATTTGATGCATTAGTTTCATTTAGAATTAATTGTGAATTAATTTCAGAAATGTTATTTAATTGTGGGCGAAATGCTACAGAAGCATTCTCTGGTTCATATCGTGTTGTTGTGATCTGCTGTTGTGGGAGAAGTGGGATTTGACTCATTTAATTTAATTTAATATAATAATTTTAATTTATTTATTTTTTTATTTGTTTAAGGTGTTGGGTTTACCTTTTCTTCTATAACTTTTATTTATTATAGAAGTAAGAAATAATATACAAAACAAGAAGAAGAACAACCAAAAAAAAACCCAATAATAATAAAGAAAACAAGAAAACGAAAAAATCGAATATAATTAAAGAATATGTAAATTCTTCTCTTCAATAGCTGATAAAAAAAAAATAAAAATAATAATAGAAATAATAAAAAGTAGCAGTAGTAGATTAAATAAGTTTTTTCAAAAAAAAAAAAGAATTTATAAGAATATATATATATAAAATAGAAACTAAGAGAATGAACATAAATAACGACTAGTACATAACTGAAATACTTCTTTCTAAATATATATATATATATATATATGAAACAAAATAAAGTCTCATTTTTTTTTTTTTTTTTTTCCTCAAGAAGAAGTAATAGTACTGTTTGTTTGTGTGTATTATAGCGAGTATATTTGTTTTTGCCAACTAAGGCAAGAAGAGGGGTGAGAAAATAGCACTAATAAAAAAAATAAAAAATAAAAAAAAACAATAATAATAATAAATAATAGTAATTAAATAAAAGAAATATTAATAAAGAGAATAAATCAACGACATAGAACTAATTTTGAGACTAGTAATTAAAAAAAGAAGGTGGAAAATTATGAGTTAATACTAAAAAACAAATTTATATTAAATTATTATTATTATTATTATATATAAAGACCCAAAATCGCTTCCATATGCTTTAACTACATAAAAACTCAAATACGCTCGCTCTAACAAATATATATATTACCTCTTCTCTTTTTACAAATATTCTTATTATTATTATTGTATAATAAATTATTTAATAAAAAAAAGACACAAGAAAAAAAAAAAAAAAAAAAAAGATTACATCTCAAAGTTATTCTAATGTAAAAAGTTATTTTACTTTCGTCATTCTTTCATATATATATATATATATATATATAATAATACATTTACTTTTGATAATTCTCTATCAATCTTTTTTCCACCCTTTTACCCCTGTGAGAACAAAAAAAAAAAAAGAATAGAATAGAAAGTAAAAAAAACCCTCCCACAGACACAAAAAAAATAAAAAAAAATAATAATATATATATATAGTCTAAGACATACAATAATAATAACAAGAAAAACAATTAAGATTAATACTATCTTAAACATCAGGAATAGAAAGAACAAGAGAAGAAAAAGCAATAAATAAAATACAACAACAACGAAAAAAAAAAAAATAATAATAATAATAATAATAAAGTTATGATGAAATGATATAATAGATTTTTTCTTACTTTATCTATATATATCTATATATATATATTTAAAAATTGGACAAAAAAAAAAAAAAGAATACAACAAAACACAAAAAAAAAAAAACACATCGAAAGGTATACATTTTTGGGTATACACACTCGATTAAAACAAACAAACAAAAAAAAAAAAAACTTTTTAAAACAGAAAAATAAATTTAACTCTTTTTTTTTTTTTAATTTATTATACATTATACATTTCTACTTTTGTTTCTCATCCACACCCTTTACACTTTTAATTATAAAATAAAAATGAGTTAATAATACCCTCAAGAAAAAAAAAAAAAAAAAAAATTACATACTTTATTACCACGCTCAAGAAACAACCAAACAAAATAAAAGAAAAGAAAAATAGAGTTATAATAACAAGTTGAATAACAAGAAAAAGACATGGATATAAATAAAAAACAAAAAAACAAAAACAAGAAAAAAACGAACAAGAAAATTAAAAATACGAAATTTTGAGGGGTTTATAAAACATTTTATTATTATTATTCAAAAAGAGCATTTTGACATAAAAGTATCTCGTTCTTCTCTTGCAAATATATAAAATTCCTCCATATACCTTTCTTTTCTAGTAATATGTAATAAATACTCAAAGTAAAGTCGCATGCATCTAATTTCATCCTCATATCGACTGGCTGCAATTCTTTTTTCTTCTATTATTTGTGCTAAAAGATTTCGAAGTTGATTCCTATAAGAAGAAGTAAATTCATTTGAAGTTGGTGTAAGTAAAGTCATAGGCATTATACTAATCCAGGGTTCATTTAATTCAATTGTGCGAATCATAAAATTAAATTGTTCTTCTTCAGATAATATAATTTGCCTGCGTTCGTGATACTCCATTCGTGCTGCTAATACTAAACATTTATTTCGAATTGTGGTGCAAAGTAAATAAGTTGAACGAAATGGAGGGGAACCAAATAGAATTGAATCATTATGAACTTTAAAAAACTCACGAGTTGTGGATTTTGAAAGATATTTATTTAAATATCCACTTAATCCCTGTGGGCTTGTTGTTAATGTTGAGGAGGCACTCGCGTGTAAATAATTATAATTATAATTATAATAATTATGACGCCCACTTGCTTCAAAGAAAGATTTATAGGAAAGAGAGGCATCTAATCCTTCACAATCAATACTTTCATTACTAATAGAAATTGTAAAATCATCATCAGAGAGAAATCCTAAAGGAGCTGCGGCCGCCCCAGCAGCACTACTACTATGACTATAACTATAACTATTATTATTAATATTATTAAAATTATTATAACTACTCCAAGGAACTCCATGTGTTAATGAATTAGGGCCCGAACGTTTACTTCGAGCGTATTTTGTTGAAGAATTCATCATATTATGATGACGAACTTGATAGGGAAAATTATTATTATTATTATTATTATTATTATTATTATTATTATGAATATCATTGGGAATATCATATCGTGAGGAGACGGAGGCATCTATCAAAGTATTTGAGGAAGAACCCGCAAGAGTGCGTAGGACGGAAATAAATATTTCCCAATTATTTAAATAATTGATATTATTATTATTATTATTATTATTATTATTATTATTACTAGAGGTACTACTATAACTAGTAGAACTTTTAATTCCTGAAAAATTAGTACTACTTTTTTTAATGTGACGTCGGAAAGAAAAGAGAATTTCTTCCCAAATATGATATCTTTCATGAAAAGCAATACGTTGAAGTATATGAATTCTTGCTGCTAATATTATACGTAACTCTTCATTTTGATCACGTTTAGTAGAAATTTCTGTATTTTTAACTAAACTACTACTATTCCCACTATTATTACTATTTAGAATTAATTCATCAATTCGAGTTTTACGCCATGGACGTACAATAAGAACTCCAGTTAAACCATTTTTAAAATGATTGGGTGAATAAATTTCTATATTATTATTATTATTATTTAAAAAAACATCATATTCATTAAATAAAGCATTCATATCAATATTAACAAAATCATCAAAAAATGTTGTAATAATCTCAGATGCATTAGCACGAGCCACAACTGCTCCACCCTCACGTTCTCTTATAAGGCGCCATCGTAAACACTTTTCATCTATTCGAAACGAATAAAGTTCAATAATATATTCTCTCCATATTTCAATTCTTTTCTCCATTTCAAGAATCATTTGATCATACATTGTAGCTCTACGATGCTGAGTTCGTGTATTTATTTTATTTTTAAAACCAACAATAGGGGTTTCTAACTCTGATTTTTTAAACATATTTAAACTATTTTTAACTGAAAATGAATGGGAGTAATGGGCTGGTACCACCTCTTCTGATGTTAAAATTAATCCTCGTGAAGCTAAAACAGGAAGTGAAGGATTACGTTTTCCTAATAAACTACTTCTCATTGTTGTTGTTTTTGTAATTGTTGTTCCACTATTTCTTTCTCCAGTTCCCATTATAATTAATTCTCCTTCACTTTTCTCCTGTATTTCTTTTTCTAATTCTTTTTCTTCTTCTGATATAATATGAATATCACATTCTGTTTCAAACTTTACATTAGGACGATTCACACCAGCAGCACTAGATCGCCCAGTTATAGAACTTGCACTATTTTCTCCCGTCGTCATCATATGAATACCTGTTGAAGGAATTGAGTGAATTGAAGGAAGTGAAATAATAGGAAAAGAAGATTTGTGAGAAAGTGTTGAGGCGCCCCCGTCGTGTTCACTATTATTATTATTATTATTATTATTATTACTACTACTATTATTATTATTTCTAGGAGAAAGTATAATATCAAATCTGGTTTCTAGTCGTGACCTGGTCGACATACTCAGTGGGGGGGGAAATATATATTTAGTAGAATATATATATAAATAAATATATAAATATAAAAAAGTATATTTGTATATTTATATATATATATATTCTGTAGGAGAAGAGATTAAGGGAGAGGTAAAAAAAAAAAAAAAAAAACTCAAACAACTGACGGAGGTGAATAAACAAAAAAACCACCAATACCCGTCAGAGTTTAAAAAAAAAAAAAAAAAAAAACACAAAGTTGAAGCAATAAGGAATAAAATACTCAAATAAATACGCAAACACAAACACGCTCACACCCTAATAGAATTTTCCTCTTTTTTTTTTTTTTTTTATAATGGTACAAAAAAAAAAAAAAAAAAAAAATTAAAAAAAAATAAAAAAAAATAAATTAAATTAAAAAAAAAAAACACAAAAAAAAAAAAAAAAGAATTGTATAATACCCTTTACTCCTACGTTACTGTTTTTTTGTTTTTTTTTAAATTAGCCTCCCTATTGCCAAACTCAAAAAAATAATAATAATAATAATAATAATAATAATAATATTCCCCCCACACCCCCCTTTTTATTTTCTTTTGTATTCTTTGTATATATTTGTCTAAGAATTTGTTTTCGTAAATTATTAATTTTGTTATTATTTTCTACCCTTTATCTAATCCCACTGATTCTAAATTAAAAAAAAAAAAAAACAATAACCCTAGAAACCATTAAAAGAAAAAAAAAGAAAGAAAAGAAATGATTAGTCAAAAATATGAAGGAAATGAAAATCAAAAAAAAAAAAATGAATAAAAACACATTATTATCAATTTAAATTTTTTTTTTTACAAATACAATATTCAAACATCACCCCCTCCCCCCCCCCCCATATGTATTCCACATACAAATATATAAATATATATATATACACTTTTTTTTATTATTTAAGAAAATACACCACAACGATGTATAAGTTCCATCACATCTTTTTTTTTTTTTTTCTACTTTCAACAATATTCACTGAAGAAGAAGAATAAATTGAAAAAGATTTTTTCTTTAATTCAGGTTGTACCCTATCCATAACTGGAACCTCTTTTATAAATAAATCCACAAGTTTCTTTATTTTCATAGAAATATAAGATGAAGAAACTCCTAAAGAAAATGTTTTAGGTTTCTTCTCTGGAATCTTATGTAATGTTGGTATTGGTGGAAGTATACATCGTGAAATGTTTTCATTATTTTTATTTCGTCGCCCTCGTGTTTTTCGTAATCCATGTGAAATAAAAGTATTATTATTATTATTATTATTATTATTATTATTATTATGATGAGAAAATATAAAAGAAGAAATATCTTGTAAATATTGTTCCCGACGCACTAACTCCACCACTGTCCTTACAAGTCCTACATTATATTTAGCTAAAAAACAAAAAAATATAAAATCAAACAATTCCTGTAAAACATTTTCAATAAGAATAACAAGCGGAGAAGTAAAAGGAATTCCATGCAATGCAGGACGTAAAGTAATTCCATCATTATCATATGAACTTAAGGACCAAAGTGCTAAATGTAATTCCCCCGCCATAGCTTCTACAATATCAGCTTTATATTTTATAGATTTTAATTGTATATCATTCACATTAAATAAAGAATCTAAGTGAAGAGCTGTGAAAACATATTCCAAGTGACAATTACTTTCTAAAATTGTACGAAGAGATTCTAAGGCGAACACATTATTAATTGTTCGCCAATTAACTTCTGGAAATAATATAATAAATCGATGACAAATAGAATGTCCCCAATTATGATCTCCAATACATTCCATTCTTTGAAATCCAGCATCACGTTGTAAAGATAATATTTCTGTTTGTCCTTTATTTTGTAATGATGATGAGTTTGTTAAAACGCCTAATTGTCCTAAAGTATAAATTTTATCATATAAACTTAATGCTCTTTGATGCACAATATGGGACCATAATTTTTCTGGATGAATTTCATCACTACTATAATTATTAATATTACGAATATATTCACTAGATGATATTATACTATTATTATTATTATTTTCAAGTATTTTTTCCCATCGTTGCGTTTCTTCAAAAAAAAATATTTGTGCCGCCTTTGGTGAAACCCCAACCGCCCCACTTAAATGTTTTTTTGCTTTATAAAATAATAACCACATAATTGTTTCTAAAGAATGATGCAAAGGCATTCCAATATGAGCAAAACCACGAAAATTACTATTTCCACAAATTCGACATTTATTTGAATTTAAAAAAGGAAAAAAAAATTCTTCAACATGACGTGGAGGAGGACGAAGGGCAAAAATATCATTTTGATTTATATTTTCAGATGAATTAAGAATGGATTCACTAACATGAGATGCTTGAATTGAAATTGGAATTTTATTAGAAAGAATCTGACGTACTATATGTGTGGGTCGAATCATTCATCTTTTTTTTTTTTTTTTAAAGTTTAATTTCACTTTTCTACCCCTAAAAAAAAAAAAAATAAATAAATAAATAAATTCAAATATATATATATATATATATATATATATATGAGAAAGAGAATAGGAAGAAAAATAAAATAAATAACTCACATAGTAGAAATCTATATGTTTGTAATAAATAAAACAAAAGAAACAATAATAGAAAAGATATAAAAATATTCGTTGATACAAAACCAAAAATAATAAAAAAATAAAGATACAAAAAAATATAATTAAATAAGAGGGAAAATTATTATTATTGTTTTTTCTTTGGTTATTTGTTAGATAGGGATAAAATATCAGGCATACTAAAGTAAAAAAAAAAAAAAATGGCAATAAAAAAATAATAATAATTGCCTTACTATGTTCTATAAAAATTATCTAAAAATGTAGGAGGATTTTTGCTTTTCTTTTACTAAATCACTCATTTACTTAGTCTATTTCTTCCTTTTTTTTTTTATTTTTCTTCACTCTTTTCTTTTATTTATTTGTTAAATAAACTAAATATAAATTTTTATATTTATTTTAATATATTAATATCTTGGACCATATCGATCACTCACCATTTTATTTGGTGTTATATTTACAGGAGTTACACTTAACTCTCGCCTTCGTCGCTCCTCTGCAAGTTTCTCAAAGTCCACCTCTTCTTGATGTAATTTTTGTCGATATTTAAACACACTAATTTCTTTATCTAAAAGATTTTGCTCCTGCTCTCGATACTCTATATTTACTGTGTTTTTAATTTCCTCTGCTTCATTTTGTAAACGTGATTTTTTTTCTTGTTCTTTTATTAATTGTTTTTGTAAAATTTCAAGTTTTGCTTCTAGTGTTTTTTTTTCTTTTTGTAATGAGTTAACAGTATCGGATGTTTGATGTAATTCCTCTTCAATAATTTTTTGACGTTCTTTATTTTTTAAACGTGTATAGGCTATACTTATAGCTTGATAAAATTCATTTGCATATTGATTAAAATCTTGAATTGACATAATAGATTCCCCACGTTTTTCTTTTGCAAAAGACTTATGTAGATCTTCTATTATTTCTGGAGGAAATTGAATTTCACAAACACGAAATATATTTTGAAAATCACGTACGGTTAAATAACCTCTTTGTGTTGTATCACCAATTGCAAAAATAGTATCCACTTGATCTGATATATCAATGACACTATTGTTTTGTTCTTTATTATTATTATTATTATTATTATTATATGAAGTTCTATTTTTTAATACCCTATTATTATTATTATTATTATTATTATTATTCTCTAATGGAACTATACTACTATTATCTTGCCTTGTTTCTATCAAATTTGTAGATATTTGAGCAAAATAAATAGACGGATGTGGTGGGGGAATTTCTCTTTGTGTTGAAATATCAAATTTAGTTACACTTTTACGAAAAACATATAATTGATCATAGGTATGTAATTCTTGTATATCTTTTACTTCAACCCAACTCTGAGATTCGTCCAAGTAACGATTAATACGATTTACTTTAAATGGTGCAAATCGACGTGAGTAATTTATATTATTTGTATTATTATCATGAAGAGAATTATTTTTATTTGCCTCACGTATTGCAGTTTCCTCACCACGGAAAACGTGCTCAAGTATACTGTGAAGTTCTTCAAGAGAAAGAGGGACTTTTTCAAAAGGTAACTCTACATTTACTTTTCTTCCACAAATATCGGTACAGGCTAGTAAGATAAATGGCATATTTCTTATATTATTTTAATATAATTAAAATAATATAAGAATAATAATAATTATTATCAACTAAACTTAGCTATGTTAATTCAAATAGTTATAATTACGGAAGATTTTAAATACAATGAAAGAAATTATACATATATATATATATATGTATATATCTATTAATTAGAGAAATTTTTATTTTAGAAAAAACCAAGGGAAAAAAAAAGGGGAAAAAAAAAAACACATATTCACACATCAAATAATTTTCATAAAAGTCACAATAGAATAAAAACAATTATAATAATAAAAGAAGTGATTTTTTAAATTTATTTGTACTCCTGTAGCAAAATTAAGCAAAATTGAATGAAAGTAAATATATTAATCTGGAGAGTGATAAAAAAATTTTATCTTCCTTTCATTTAATTTATTACTAGAAAAATATTTCCTTAAGAAAATATACAAATGAATAAATAAAATATATATATATATATATATACAAATACCAAGAGAAAAAAAAAAAAAAAAGAAATTGAGAGACCTTTATTTCTAATCAATAATCCCCAAAATATTTCCCATTTTTAAATGTATCAAATTGCTTTTTTTTTAATTTTCTTTATTTGCTCTTTATTATTCATTCTTTATTTATTTATTTTACTTTTGCTTCCAATCTTGACATTTTTTTTTTTTTTTTTTAAATCAGCACAGAAGCAGACGCACAAAAAGTTTTTTTATATTATTTAGTCTAAAGTGTCTATCATATATATATATATTTTTTTTTTTTCCACTCTACAATCTCCACAAAAAAAAAAAAATAAAATAAAAAAATAAAAAAATCACCCAAATTTATTTTATTCTTTTTTTTTTTTTTAATTCATGTAAAGTGTCTCCTCTCCTGCCCCTTTTCCGCCAACCTCTCTTTTATATATACATCATATGTATCATTTCTGTGTTATTTGCCTTTTATTATTATTATTATTATTTATTACCCTCCACTTCTCCCCTTCCAAGACTCATTAGGAAGCAGACCAGACATCTTTCAAATATCTTTCCTCATTTGAAAGTTTTTCAAGAAATACGGTGGCTTCCTTCTCATTCATTTTTCCCTCCTTTTGTAATAGAGATATTAAAGCTTTTTCGACATCCTTGGCCATACGTTTTGCATCACCACATATATATAAATTACCACCATCACGAAGAATTTCCCAAACTTCCTTTGAACGTGCTGTAATACGATGTTGAACATATAATTTTTCTTCTTGTTCTCTACTATAGGCAACATCCAATATAGTTAAGGTACCATTCTCAACACATTCATTCATAAAATCGGCATAAATATGATCTTCAGACTTTTTTCGACATCCAAAAAATAATATTGATTTACCTAATGTATTACCCTTCTTTTGCCATGCAATACGACGTTGTAAAAACCCAATAAGAGGAGCTACTCCTGTTCCAGGTCCAATCATAATAATAGGACGTTCTTTAAAACGAAGAGGAAGATGAAATTTAGATTTACGTACAAAAATAGGAAATTTATCACCATTTTTAACTCCTTTAAGCATACCTGTACAAAGTCCACCTTCTATAATAGCTACTGTAATAGTTAATTTTTTAGGATGTAAAAGTAAATCTGATGAAATTGAAAAATAACGAGGAGTTATACGAGGCATCATTTCAAGAAAAAAATCTATAGGTATTGAAGCAGAACTATATTTTCTTAAAAATCCATGCATATTACGTAATTTTGAAGAAAGTTTAGAAAATTCTTTAACAGATTCTGGTTCAACACGAAGTAATTTTAGTAATGATTCTTTTTCTGTAGGATTAGTACAACAATGAGCAAATGCTCTTAATGTTGATTTTTTAGGTGGTCCAGCAAGATCAATATACCATGTAAGAGCAGTTCTTATTGTAACACGAGCAGGAAAAACATTTTTACCAGTTTTTTTATCTTGTAAAGAAATAACTTGTTTTGATTCTTCTTCACTAATACCAAGTATTTTTAAATAATCCTCTACAATACTATCTGTATTACATGGAAGAATACCAAGATGATCCCCACCTTGATATGAAATGATTGTCCCATCAATATCAAATTCAATACACCGTGTACTTCGATCATGACAATTGTGTAATAACTCTGTATTAGATAACACTGGCACCCACGCTGGTAAACGTTGGGTTGGCTCCAGTACAGATGCAAGTCTTGGAAACGGCAACACCTCCGCCTCCGCCGCCTCCCATACTTTTAATCGACACTCCGGCTCCACCGGCTCCTCTGTGTGCTGCTGCAGTTGTACCTCCAGCGCCCGCCCCACCGCCGGCCACAAGTCACGCCGCCACTCATCAAACGCCTCCTCAACGTTTTCCCCGGCGTCCCCGCAGCCGAGGCCGTAAATGCGCTGCGCCCCCAACTCCGCCAGCCGCCGATCCACCGCCACCCCCTCCTCACAAAAGTAGCGGTACTGCCGGTCCCCTAACCCAAACACCGCAAACTTCACCCCCGCCAGCTCCTCATTCTCAGCCCGGGACTCATCAAAGAGCCAATCATGAAACGACTGCATCGAGTCTGTGGGCTCGCCTTCGCCATAGGTGGCACAAATAATAATAACGAGGCGCTCCAGGTCAAGATTGTGGGCCTCGTAGTTTTCAATATCACAGACATTAATGGGAACTCCAAGGCGACTACCCTCGCGGGCTAGTGTTTTAGCAAACATCTCAGCTGTGCCTGTTTGGGAACCAAATAAAATACGAACTTCTTTTTTACTTTTTGCCGCGGCTGCTGTGGTGGAGGAAGATGAAGAGGTAGTGGGGTTTTTAGACTCTGAATTTGTATTTGAAGACTTACTACCTCCAAATAATCCCATAAACCATGCCATAGCTACTGCAATAGCGAGTGTGCAAAGTAGGTAGCAAAACATATTATAGTACTAGAAGAAAAGAAAAAAAAGAAAAGAAAAAATGGGGAAAATAAACATTTATAAATAAACATTTCAGATATATTCAACTCTGTTTTTTTTTTTTTTTTTTTTTTGGTGAAGAGTGATACAATAAGAGCGATTAAAAAAAAAAAAAAAAAAAAGAAATTAGACGAAACAAATAAGGATAGAAAAAAAGGAAAAAAAGAAAAAAAATAGTGAAGGAAATAGGTTAAAAAAACAACTAAAACTTATTGACTAACAAGAGAATCAGCACCCCAGTTCATTTTTTTTTTTTAAACTCACTGTGTAGAGTCAGCTGTAGATGTATTCTCATTATTTCTCACAAGAATACGTATCATTGGTTGATTTTTTTTTGTACGTCGATCATATCTTTTATTTTCATTTCGTTCATTTCTTTGAATTTTTTCTTCTTTTTCAACATTATTAAATTGAGATTCAATAGGAAAAGGTGTTCTAATTGAATTTATATCCTCCTCTCGATGAAGATTAATATGTATATTCCTAGAATTAGATTTCCTATTATTATTTCTATTTTTATTATTAAAATTATTCCTTTTGTTTCCATCAGAAGAAGTTGAAGCAATTATTTCATGTACTTTAGATTCATCAGGATTTTTATCTTCATTTAAATTATATTTTTTATTTTTATTCTGATTTTGTCTATGTCTTCTTTCCTGCCTCTGAATCTTTGGTTTTTCAATTTCTTCATTTCTCTGCTCTTTTTTTCCCTGTTCAGTGTTATAATTTTCACTTTCTATTTCTTTCTTATGATATCTTTCTCTTCTGTTTCTTCTTGGCATTTTATTTTTATTTCCTTCTACTTCCTGTTTTTGTTGTTCTTGTTGTTGTGTTTCTTTTGGTTCTTGCTTTTCTTGCACTATACGCTCTCTCCTTTCTTGTTGTCCGTGTCTATGCCGATATTTTTTATTTTCATCCTTTGTAATATAATTAACCCTAACTTTTTTTTCTTCATTTTCTTCTGCATTATAATTATTATCCTTGTAATTACGACGCGATTCTTTTCTCCTTTGACGATTGTCTCTACCACTTTTTTTATCTGTAATATTTTCATTACAATTTGCCATATCTTTTTCTTCTTTTTTTTCTTTCTTCTCTCTATGTCGTCGCTCATTTTTTTTCTCTTGTTTCGATTTGTGGGAATTCACTTTTTGTGATTTTTTATTATCCTCCACCTCACTTTTACGATTTCTATTTTCGACTGTATTTTCACTATCTAGTGTTTTTTGACTTCGTCGCCTAGATGAAGTTTTATTATATTTAGAATCTCGTTTAGATTTATTTCGTCCTAATTTTTCAGAAATTACAAAAGGAGATTCTGAATTCTCATCCATAATATTCTTTTTTTCATTTTCTTTTTCAATTGGACGACCCAAAAGTTTTCTTTGTCGATTCTTTTTATCTTTACGTTTATTTAATGCATCAATCAACTCTTGTACGAGAACTGAAATAGGTTCAACTTTATTTGGTAGTGACTTTTCATTGGTATCATTAACTTCTGCTATTTTAACTTTTTTATTGTTTTCTTTTTCATTATTTTCATCCTTTTCTTTTTCATCTTCTAGTTCTTCCTTCTCCTCCTCTACTTCCTTCTTCTTCACTGGATTTAATAATGCTTCACAGAAACGTTTATAATCCTCATCTTCTTCAATAGTTCCAGGAAGATATTTGCGATACATATCCATTTTAATCTCATTATATTTTTCTTCATCATCTTCATTCTGTTTCCTTCTATTCTTTCCTAGCTGATGCAAAACACTTCTTTTTCTTTTCTTATCTATTGTACCTCCGTTGGCACTATTATTATTATTATTATTATATTGTTTGAGACATGTTAAACTAATATACACCGGTGATCGCTCCACCGCGGTAGGAATATTTTCATCTAAAATTTTTTTTCCATCAAATAATTCCACCACCGCCCGCATCACTTGCTCTCCTTCTTTTGTTTCTTTATCTTTTTCATTAAAATTATTATTCACAGACTCCTGCTGTGTTTTATTTGTTGTTTTGGATTTTAAGGAAATTACAGCTGTTGCACTCACTCGCGGTGGCCCTTCACGGCCCTTTAAAATTGAAATTTGAAGTTGATTATTATTATTATTATTATTATTAATGTGGGATTCAATTACATGTGTGAGTTTGGTTGCTGTTATATCTGGTGGAAGATGACGAATGAGAAGTCGCAGTGGAGGATGACTGCTGGATTGAGGAGTCATTATGTAATTAAAATTAATTATAATTAAATTAAAATTAAATAAAATAAGAATTAAGCGGTAGGGGGGCGAAGAGGGAGAAAAAAAAAAAAAAAAAAGGGCCCTAGGAACAGAAATACTTAAGACTGTACGAAAATGCAACCAAAAAGAAGGGGAAAATAAATATAAAAAAAAAAAAAAAAAGAAATTTATATTATTTTGTTAGAGTTATAAAAATGTAGTTATTGGAATGACATAAGAAAATAATAATAATAAAAGATAAAATATTACTTCTATAAATATATATATATATATATCACCCTCTATTATTATTATTATTATTTTTTCCCCATCTATATTTCACGATTAAAACAACACATATAACACACTTTTTCTTTTTTTCTTTATCAGAGAAGAAAAGACATTAGGAAACTTTTAATTTCCTCACCCCCCCCCCAAAAAAAAAAAAAAAACTTAGTTCATCCCAAATACAGAACTATTTTTTTTTTTTTGTTATTAGTATTATTTTTGGCACCCTTACACTTCATTGTTTCATACAAACTAAAGATTTAAATAAAAATAATAATAATAAAAACGCAATCATACATGGAAACAAAAAAAGATATATATATATATATATATATATATAAATATATAAAGAAAAAGACTACGGAGCAAAACGCATTCCACCAATTTCATCACCAACTACAAATAATCCTTCTACATCTGCGCTAGAAAAATCAGCAAGTATATCCATATCTTCATAACGCTGACTATAATTTGTACTCTGTGGAAGTCTATTATTAACTTCTGAGAGAGAAATAATAGATTTACTCATTTCACCTCCTTTACCAAGAATAGTAACACCACGTGCTGCTTTACATTCATTATTATTATTATTATTATTATTATTATTATTATTATTATTATTATTATTATTATTATTAATTTCCTTAATATTAGTAATTTCTGTAGTCACCGGAAATTTATTTATTAAAGGGGAATTTTCTTTATTTTTTTCCTCTTTTAAAATAGGTATTAACTCTGCCGGATATAACCACCCATCATACTCTACAACTTTAGGATTTAACTTTGATTCTAAAAATTTTTGATTATCAATATTATTTTCTTCATTTAAATCAACATCTTCTTCACAATTATTATTATTATTATTATCATCATCATGATCAGATAAACTTAAATTACTTACACAACTTTCACTTGTTGTTAATTGACTACTACTACCAGCACGTAAAGATGGCCAACTTGATAATGTAGATGAAGTTAAATTACTTGTTGTATCATCATCACTATCTGAAATAATAATTACATCAGGTTCTCTATTTTTAATAGGTAAATCATTATCATCATCAAGAAGAAGTTTAGGTTGATTATTAATTGAAGTTCTTATAGGTATTGAATCTAAAAAAGATTCATTTTTTACACTAATTAAAGAAGAATTTTCTGTTTTTATTAATATATCATCTATACGAGTACGTTTTTTACCAACTATTTCTGTTTTTATTTCTTTCTTTATACTAGTTGCAACAGCAACTGAAGGAAAAGAAGTTAAAGGTAAAGAATATAATCTATTTGATGATGATGATGATGATAATAATGATGGTATTGGTGAAGATGAAGAAGAAGATAAAGAAGAAGACATTTTTAATTTGATTTTTTCCCACATTTTATGGGCACTAGATCCAGTATATGTTTTACCACCATAGTGAAGTTGACGGCGTCCATTTTTAGTAGACCAAGAATGTTGAAATAATTCTCCATTTGAATTGAGTGGAAGATCTTTACTCTTTTTTCCTCCATTTTTTGATTTTGATTTACTTTTACGAGTTCCACTTTTACTTTTATATTTTTTTTTACTTCCTTTTCGTGAATTTCGTTTACTAAAATTATTACTATTATCTGATCTTTGCCGCCCTGATGATTTATTGCCAAAAAAAGAGTTTGTATTAGTTGAAAGAAATGAAGAATTATTCTTCCCTTCACTTTTACTTTTTTTGCAAATTCCAAGATCACTCCATGATATTTTAGCAGTATTAGATTCATTATTTCCTTTTCCTGTATTTTGTTTTGTTAAAAAAGGAAATAATCCACCAGATTTTTGCATTTCACTTACTCGAACAATAGCACCACCATATCTTCGAGATGCAACATTATCATTATTACCACTACATTTCATATCTAAAGTTACTGGTCTCCTATCTTCAACAAATTCTTTTTTAATAACCACACTCTGTTTTACTTCCTTCGATCCTGCATTATTTAATTCACTATGAGAAGGTTTTAAATTAAAACTTTCATTTTTTCCCTCTGTTCGAAGAGCCACACGAAATTTACTAGATGGCTTCCCAAAGGATAACCCTGACATTTATCAAGAGCTATTTTTATTTATTTATATATATATATATTTGTGTGTTAAAAAAATAAAATAAAAAAAAAAAAAGACAGCTTGTATTTATAATGCACAGAAACAACAACAAGAAAAATATTTTGACAAAAGAAAAAAAAAAAACAAGACACACGCAAAAAAAAAAAAAAAAAATTCAAGTAAAAAGACAAAGACGAAAAAAAAAAAAAGAGATATATATATAATTACTCTTCATTGCTTCTTAACTCAATTCTTGTCGTTTTTTCTCATTATAACTCCCGTTATTAACACTAAAAAAGCTTAAAAAAAAAAAAAAAAAGCAATATGGTGATCTTGCATTCAAAAACTTATTTTCTTCAATAAAGAATGAACAAAAAGAAAAACGAAATATTTTACTATCTAGTGTTAATTTCGGGCAAAAAAAAAAAAAAACAGAGAAAACATCGACCGCACAAAAAAAAAGTAGGACTTGAGTAAGTTGCAGACAAATAATAAAAATATCCCCCTCCCCCTACCTAATTCATTTTTTTTTTTTTTTTTTTCACATCTTTGCTTTTTTATAGGAAAATTTGACGTGCACTTTTACAGTTATTCATACTGCTCATGGTGACAAGGTGAATTTTCTTTTAATTATTGCTATATTTCTTCTTTG
>JASANY010000792.1:0-46871 GCA_030849755.1 Trypanosoma avium
CTTTTTTAGTACAGTTTATAGTTATAACTCTGAAGGTATCACAACTATTATTATCTAAAAAAAATATATATTTTTTTTCTATTATAGGCTTAACAGACAAACACACACACGAAAAGAGAAATAAATACAATAAAGCCATAAATAATAGTAGAAAAAAGGAGAAGAGAAAAAAATAACAATAAATAATAATAGAAAGGGTATTCTTTGATCCTTTTTTTTTGCACCAATATGAGTTATTATTTTTCTATTCTAAAAGAAAGTTTTATATCTTTGTTAAAAAAAAAAAAAAAAACACGGGGTTTTAATACTAAAAAGAAAAAAATAAATATATAAAGTTCACTTCTTGATAATGATTTTTTTTTAAATACCCTTCTATGGGCCTCATTTATATCACTTTTCTTTATTAAAGAAAAAAAAAAAAATAATCATAGAAATACAGATAACAAAAACAAAAGGAAAAAAAAAAACATAGTATTTCTTTTCCTCCCTAAGATTATTTGACTTCAATCTATTATTATTATTAAAGCATCATATTTATTAGTGACATTACCAATATATATCTTTATGAAGATTATAGAATTAATTTCTTTTCCCCTTTACCCTTATGGTGGGATATTTCCGAATTAATAAATAAATTCCTCTCTAGAAATAATAATAATAATAAAAACAAAAATAGAAATAAATATATGTTTAAATTTATTTTTAGTCATCTAGTTTATTTATTTCAATTCCAATAAATTTACCCCTTCTTTGTGTCTCAATAAAAATTAGAAAATGGCGTGTGAGAAAAAATTTATTTTTCTGTATATATGATGTATATTATCTGTAAAACAGAGAGAATTAAAGAATTTTTAAAAGTAATAACATAGTTTAAAGAAATAAGAAGAACAAAATAAAAATAAGAAAATGAAATATTTCATAATATCTTCCCTAATACAGAAATATAAAGACATACACACATACAGATACATTATATGAGGGGAGGGGGGAAAAACCCCCTTTTTTTTAATTTTGTTTTAAGCATATCCTGTATGTAAAGAAAATAGTGAATATAGTCAAATAAAAACTTTAGGAATAGTAGTAAAGTTTTAATTATAATTCATAATAAAAATATAATTATTTAAAAGATAAGTAACAAAAAGTATGTGATTAATTGATTATTAAAAGAAGTAAAGATTGAAACAAAAATTGTGACTAGACACATGTTATAAAATTATGATGAATACCAAGGTAGGAAATGATTTAGACTTTTAATAATAGGTGATTCTTTTTCACCGCTTAGATTAATTATGATAATATAAAGAGAAAAATTCTTACTTAAAAAATCAACAACTAAATAAAATAATCTATTGGATACCTTAAAACTATATATATATATATATAAGAATATATATATTTTTTTCTACAAATTAAACTGAAAAAAAATCTCCTTAATGGGATTCCTAAGAATTATCAAGTCGCTTGTCTACTAATATATATTTTTAAAACACAAATATATATAATCCCCTGATCAAAGAAAACGTAATAATACTGTTATCAAATTAAATGTTTAAAGAGTTTTATATAATGTGTTAACAACAAACCCAAAAACAAAAAAGAAGAGTTATTTTATAAATTATTATTTGAATTCTCTTAAAATAATAAGGCTTGCAGCTTTAAAGAAATTATTGTAACTAAAGAAATATTTGATATATACTTTATTTAGGACTCTTTAAATTTCTAACTTTTATATTAAACTTTCCCCTACTCTTTTTTTTTTTTTTTTTTGGTGTTGGTTATTATCTTGTTTATGGCTGCTTAATAAATTCTGTTGAAAAAAAAAGGGACGATTACATGTTTTCACATTATATAAGAAGCAGTTTAATCCAAAATGGTATCAGTATCATATTTTCTAAAGAAAAAATATTCCGCGGAAGTCGATAAATTTCTCATTTTTCTCTTTATTTATTAATTCCATTAAGAGTGCAATTTACATGTAGTAGAGAGAGAATAAAGTACATGAAACTATTTCTTTATTTTTAATAATTCATCTTCAAATATTATGTACCATACCTTGAGACTATTTAATTCTAAATAATAGGAAAAGGTTAAAATATTCTCCTATCCTTCCCCTTGAAAAAAAAAAAACATTAAATTGCTTACTCATATAAATAGAGAGAGAGAGAGAGAGAGAGAAAGCAAATAGAGAAAATAATATTAATAATATCAGAGTATAAAAAATATAGAGTTATCCCTAATAACTGAATTTTTTTTTTTTTGGGGGGGGATTTAAAAAATACCTATTATATTATTATAATATTTCCTTTCCCTTAAAATCGTTTTTAAAATTGCCGTAATTCTTGTGAAGCTCCCTTTTTTTTTTTTTTTTTGTACATGTTTTTTTTTAACAAATCATTTAGATGAAATGCTCAAGATATTTGGGGACAAAAATAAAAAATCAATTTTCCCAGTCTCCCTGAAAAAATAAAATAAAATAAAATAACAATGGTAATAACAATATTTTCTATTCATTATAATCTAGCTAAATCCAAGGACTAGATCTACTCTGAGATTCCTTTTTTTTTTTTTTTCATTTCACTAAAAATAATTTTTGGCCATTACGTCTTTTTTTTTTTTTTCCTGAAAGTAAAAAATTTATGATATCCGTTTTTCACCACCATATGTTTATACATTTTTTTAGTTCTATACATTTATGAATTACAAAAAAAAAAAAAAAAAAAAACAAATTATTTTAAAGCCATTCTAAAAAATAAAAATAATTAAAAAAACCCTTATTAGATAGAAGGAACTTCAATAACAGCAATCCTTCTGCTCTTAAAGAAAACTTGAGCCTTTTCACCGAAGTGCATATGGGTAACTGCCGCCTCCACTTCAGGATCTTTATCTTTCATTACTTCATCATTTAAAATAATCATATTATTATTCTTCAATGTCACTTTTGGATTTTCACTACGACTCGGGGATATCATTTTAAAAATCATTCCATGCTCTTCCACAATACGGCGAGAAATACTGAAAGCAAATCGCCCAGCATATTCCGACCAAGAACCACAATATAAAAATGGCTCTCCAAAACCCAAATGATAAACAATAGCAATATTAAAAGTTGCTGTAATACCGCTACCACAATAAAAGACACATTCAGAGACATCTGGCTCCTTTTCACCCCAAGCATCTTTGAGTATACGAATAATATTGTTACAACACTCTTCCTTTGGTTTAAGAAATTTAATATCTTTTTTACAGACAATATTTATAAACCATGGGAGAGATACGGCGTTATGAATGTGTCCTGGTAAAATATCTACAGCATACGGGCGCACTGTTGAGGAGTACCGCTCCGTAGCACGTGCGTCCACCATAAATGCATTTGGTGGAACTTCATCAATTGTTAAAGCTTTTTTAAAAGTTTTACCAAATTTCCAATTTGTTGTCGATAGCAATTTCTTTTCTTCTGGTAGTCCTGTTTCCATTGTGAAACCAGATATAAAATAAGCCTGGAATCCACCATTGAGAACATAAGCCTCAACACCGAGAGAATGTAACATCCACCACATACGACAAGCACCCATACCTCCACATTCATCATCATAACATAAAATAGGTTTTTCTTGACCAATTCCAACCGACATACACCATTCAATAAATGAATTAGGATCCGGAAGTGAGTGGCGTGCAGTCGTAGTAAGAGGTCCTGTAAGATATTTGTCTGAATCAACAAAAATAGCTCCCGGTAAATGTGATTTTATATATTCATCTATACCATAATCTTTACACATGAGACTGTAACGCGTATCAAAGATTTGATATTCATTAAGATTGTCTGCGATGTCTTCAACGTCAATAAAAACTTTACCAGGGTGCCTCTGTGAAATATTGCCCGTCATGATCCTTTTTTTTCTTGATTTCTTTGAAAAAATATATTTATATAATGTCGATATTATTTTTACTATCTATTAAATAGAAGAGTTAAGGATAAAAGAGCAATGAAATACGCCTAACATCTGTAAATAGAGAAAAGGGGGATTGAAAGTCCAACTCCAGTTCTTCAAAAAAGAAGAAAGAAAAATTAGGAAGTAATTCCACAAAAAAAACTCCCTCCAATCCCCCCCTCCCTTAGTATTATTATTATTATTATTATTATTATTATTATTCAAATAAATAAATAAAAAAGAGTACATTACAGGATAAAATTATTTGAGAGGGAGAAATAACTATGGGAAATATTTAAGAAACCTAGTGTCCCCCATTTCCCTAAACCCCTAATCCAGGTCTCTCCTTTTCTTAAAAGGGTGGGGGGGAAATGTTCGGACAGAAGAGAATTATTTACCCCCAAATATATATATATATATATATATACTTAATTGTTCCATATTCAAGTACTCTTTCTTTCTCTTTTTTTACTTGTAAAAAAAAAATTATTTGCTATCTATAAGGTATAAATATTATTAAGGAATATTACTCACTCAACTTAAATGATGATATATACAGTTAAGAAGAATTTACTTTTATAAATATTTATTTTAAAAAAAAATAAATCCTCCTTTTTCTTTTTGAGAATATACCAAATGATCCTTTATCAACTTTTTTCCGACACTCCAAGGATCTCAAAAAAAAAAAAATGATCACATTTGAGAAATGAACTACTCTCAAAGGAATAGTTTCGTTTCGTATATACTTCTACATCCGCTAATGAAATCATTACCTTTTTTGTTCAGATATTTTCCTACCTCCACACCATTTTTTTAAAAACCCGCCAATTTTTTTCTTTTTTTAAATAAACCTAAAAGATATTTTGTGATCTATACTTTAAGGTAAGAAAAAAAAAATAATAATAACAAGAACAAAAAAAAAAAAAAAAAAAAATTAACCAACAAATATGTAAATTAATTAGAATTTCCATATATTTAATACATGGAAAAATAATAATAAAAAAAAAAAAAGAAAAATAACAGTAAAAGGGAGAAAAATTGTAGAAGGGTGAGAAACAGGGAGAGAAAAAACGGAAAAAAAAAGAAGAAAGAGCAAAAAATCAAAAAAAAAAAAAGTACTAAGCATAATGAAGAAATGTACTCCTAATATAAACTGTTGAATCATTTTTTTTTTTTTTAATTTTTTTTTTTTTTTTTTGTTGTCATTAAAACTGATAGCATATACTATTTCCTTATTATTTTTTTATATATTTTAACATCCAAAGGTTGCCTCTCCCGAGTATTTGATATATAAAAATCCATCCTCATCCTTATAACGGGCGTATAAGTCAGACATTTGTGCTGTGGTGGGAGGAATAGTACCGTTAACAAAAACAAAAATCGCCTCCTCCGCCTCCACTTGAACACGTTTCCTGAGAACCATTACAAACTGCCCTATAGTAAGATCTGATGGCACAAGAAATTTACACTTATCCAAATCTCCAATATCAGATTCAACAACTTTTTCACAAATAAGAGGTAATCGATCTGGATGTCGTTCACGAACCTTTGCTGACTCTTTTTGACGGCTTTCCAAGGGGTGGGACATTTTAAATTTACTCTCAAATCCACGCTTCATTTCGAACAAGAAAAAAAAAAACTGTAAGACAAAAAAAGAAAAGAAATTAGGTAAGTACTTTGTTCCTAAAATGGTCAAGCCATCAAAAAAAAAAAAAAAAAATAGGGAGGAAAAAAAAAAAAAAGGGAGTAAATAAATTGTAAAGGTAGTCCAAATATAATAATAATAATAAAATAGTAATACTCATTAAATGACATTCCAGAGAACATTAGAAGTATCCCACAGAACCCGTATTTTTGGCCTTGTTGCAGAACCATTTATTAAATAAGAATACTAAACAATTAAATTAAAAAAAAAACACAGAAAAACTTGTAACAAAGCAAAAAAAAAAAAGGGAGATAGGGCTGAAAAAAAAAAAAATACACAATCCCCCCCACCCCCCAAAAAGAAGAAGAAAAAAAAACGCAATAAGAAATACTGGGGGGAAAAAAAAGCCAACCCTTGTAAAATGACTGTCAAATGACTTGATCTACAACTATTAACTGAAATTACATACTTTTTTTTTTTTCCTAATTATTTTTAGCATTTTTCCTAGCATCCAAAGGTTGGCTCTCTTGAGTATTTGATATATAAAAATCTATCCTCATCCTTATAACGGGCGTATAAGTCAGACATTTGTGCTGTGGTGGGAGGAATAGTACCGTTAACAAAAACAAAAATCGCCTCCTCCGCCTCCACTTGAACACGTTTCCTGAGAACCATTACAAACTGCCCTATAGTAAGATCTGATGGCACAAGAAATTTACAGTTATCCAAATCTCTAATATCAGATTCAACAACTTTTTCACAAATAAGAGGTAATCGATCTGGATGTTTTTTTCGGAAACCTTTCATTATCTGAATTCGCTCCTCTAACGTATGTGAACTCTTGAACTGACTCTGCAAATTTCTTTTTGCCATTTTGAATTCTGTAGCCTATTAGTTTTAAAATTCCTTAATATAAAGAAAAAAAAAAGTTTTTAAAAATCTTTATTCTGTACATGACTGACTAAAAAAAAATAAATAAATATTTCACAAGTAAAAAAAAAAAATAAATAAATAAATAATAATAATAATACATATAAAAATATTTTTTCGCATCTCATTTATCTTGCCCTTCTACTTTGAATATTTTGACTCACTACTGCATATACAAACTATTCCATCCTCACCACATGTAAGAATATAATGGTGTTGAAATTTTACATCTGTTATAGGAGATCGATGAAGTCTAATACGTGTGGGTGGAGGTACTACCTCTCCTTTTGGCCAGTGATAACGACCAGGTGTTGAAGATGAGCAAATTTCTAAGGGATCATATTCTGAAGTCAATGTTTCTGCACATTTTCCTAACATCTCATTTGGAGAAAATGATAAATCTTGCTTTCGTGTTCGTCCAGAGTCCCACAAGTACAAACAACCATCCTCATTACCACTTATAATATGTGAATCAACACATCCAAAAGTTACTCTAGTACATCGACGCGTATTACCCTCAGCACCTTCAAATCTTTGAGGAAGAATATTTCCTGTAAACACATCCCAAAGTCTTAACGTTCCATTTCGGTATGAAACTAGTAAAAGTGATGCAGATGGGGAAAGTGCTATTGAAGAAACTTCACTTGAAACAGGAGAAGCAAAGGTAAAAAGAACTACACCAGTTATAACATCTACAACACGAACAAGTCCTTCTTTTGATGCTGCAAAATAATAACTTCCAGATCGACTTGCAGTTAAAGATTCAATAGCAGAATTACTAAAACTATGTTGAAGCATCTTTGCTCCAGTTAAAAGATCCCAAATTGTTACTGTCCCTTCTGATAATCCAGTTGCAAGAATAAAACCACATGGAAACAAACAAGATGAACACACAGTAGCCGTATGTACAAAAGTATTAGCAATACAATCTGTTAAATATTCTGATTTATCTGATAAATCTGAATTTTTTTTTATAAAATGAGACATATTAAGTACAACAGCTTGACATCCACTCCATGATAGAAGTATTTGACGATCATGACTTATCATACCACGAACAGGAGTATTATATTGATAAAGTTTAATACAAGTTTGTTGAGAAACGGTAACTTCTTCTATTTCACCTTGATTATCTAATGGAATCCATAAAATAGATCCACTATATGTACCAACTGCTACAGCTGGTACTTGAAGAAAAGGTTGACATGCAGTTAATCTCACTCTTTTTCCATCATTTGTAAAATTTGCACAACGTAATTTATTTACGTTAAAAGATGTTATAAAATTAGAAGGAATCAATTGTTCACCTAAAGGTTTGAGAATAGAAAAAACATGTTGTTTTGAAATACTATTTAATAATGAAGGATGTTGTGATTTTATAAGTTCATATGAAAGTGAATTAGCTAATAATTGATTAAGTCCTTTAAAAGGAATATTTTGTTCTCCATTAAAAGTATATTCATATTGACGAAAATATGGAGTATTATCACCACAACCAATAATTTTTAATATAATAGATTGAAGTTGAGAACGTCCTTTCATTGGAGTCCAACCACGCCAAACTGGAAATGTTTCTCCAGCTTCTGAAACATTTCGGCAAGTAAGAAGATATGTTAATTGTTGAAAGTGTTCTTTACTTATAGATTTTTCAAATGGTTTAATTCGCATCATAAATAAATTATGAGCTCGTTGTCTATCATCTTTATCAACATATTCTAAAAATTCTTGTTGAGCTAGTAATAAAGGGATAGATTGAAGAAATAATGTTACTTGAGAAGGTTTATCTATATTACCTACTCCATTTGGATTTGTTATAGATTCTAATTTTTTCATTAAACCATCAGCGGTATCCCACTTACCTTCATTTATAGCACGAGAAATAGCACGAAGAGTTTTTCGTTCATTATGTTCTTGCCGAAGCAGTGAGGCCGCCTCATCACGAAGAAGTTGTGCGGATGATGTTAATCCTTGTTCTACTAACCAGGCCATAATAATATGAACAAGTTCACCTCTTATAATATCACTTTTTGGATCAAACTCTACAAGAGTAGAACTTGGGATAGAAATTTCTCCTTTATTTACATTTTGCATGGTGAGCCGTTCTTCAGTAACTGGTACTTGATTAAAAAAATCATTCATGATTAACTAAAACTTGATTACTTAATATTGTGTAAATTATCTTTTAAAAAAGAAAAAAAAAATTATAAATGAATTAATTAATTAGAAGATTAAGTGATTATTAATATTATTATTATTAAAATGAAGTAATAAAATATTTATCTCTTTAAAATTATATATGTATTCATACAGTAGCATTTGAGTAAATAATTAGTATTATTTTTTTTTTTTTTTGTTTACTTTCCATGACGCCTATTTCGTTGAGAAAAATTATATAAAATACAAATAAGATCATCTTTTGTTACTTCTGGCCAAGTTTTATTAATAAATAAAAACTCTGTATAAGCACATTCATATAACATAAAGTTACTTAACCTTTGTTCACCACTTGTTCGAAGTAAAAGTTGTGGTTCAGCCCCACCACTATCTGTGACAACGGAAGCATCTTCTTCTTCATGATTTTCTTGTGTAATACTTCTAAGCATTTGATTCATTAAATCTATATTTGAAATAGGTTTACATCTATCAAACTTTTGAGCTAAATGATTACAAGCATTTAAAATTTCATCTCTCCCACTATAGCTAACACAAACATTAACAACAATATTTCTAGGACTATGATTACGAGTTTCTTCTTCAACTTTTATCATAAGTTGTTGCATTCTAGGTGATATTCTTTCAAAAGCAGGTGCAATAAAACGAATAAAAATACCTTTTTCTTTGGCAGAATATCTTATACGTTCAAAATAAAAATAAAATAATGCCATAAGTACATTTACTTCTAAAACTGGTCTATCCCAGTTTTCTGTAGAAAAAGCATATACTGTAAGCATTTGAATATTAAGCTCAATGCAATTATCAATAAATTCCATAAGTTTTTCACCTCCTCGACGGTGTCCATCTAATGTTGTATGACGAAGTAAAGAAATTAAATAATTATACTTTTCATCATTTAAACATAATGGATACTCTTCTTTAAATATAGACTCACAAACTTTTGTTACAACTTCTGTAGGTGGAGAAGAAATAGCAGTACGTTTCCCATACCTACGATTACCATCCATAATAACTGCTAGGTGACGTACACCATGATTTAATATACCTTTACTTTTACACCAATCAGATAAATTAATAAGACTATCATTATTTTTATTTTCTAAAATTTCTATTACCCTCGATGTTTTACAGCCCTGTATTGTAAAACATTTTTCATGATTTTCAGATTCGAGTAATATTTCACACATTCGAAGGTAACGAGAGATGGTGCGTAGCGCTCTCTCACGCCAGCAATGACAACTCACACATGCCAAACATATAATAAAAAGTATTATAAAGAATAAGACAACAAGCATTTCAAATCCTTCTGTTAATGTATTGAGGGTACCAACATCGCAATTATATGGTAAAATAAAAAAATCTTCTTCTTCTGCAAAGAATTTCTTTATTTTAACACCTTTATTTTTTAAGAAAGTGGGTGTAAACATTTATACTATATATATATATATATATATAATTATGGTAATAATAAAGAATTTCAACGGAGTAAAAAAAAAAAAATAATTACTTTTATTAATAATTATTATTATAACAACATATTGTTACAAATTTAAAAGATTAGGCATACAACATAACTATATATAAATTTAAATAAAGAGAGAGCAAGCAATAATAATAAAAAAAAAATGATAAAATAGGATATGTACAAAAAATTAAAGCAATAATAATATTATTCTCAACACTTTTTACCTACAGATGTAGGATCTAATGTCCCTTTCTGAAGTCTTTTTAAAAGATCTTCGTTTGTTTCTGTACGAAGTCGCACCCCACTCTCACGTCGACGCACTAATACATCTGAATTAAATAAAGAAAGAGATTGTAATGTATTAATTAACGGAGATAATAAAGTATAGCATCCTTTTGCAAAATGTACAAGAGGTCTATAAAGCCAAGTAGCTAACCAAAAAAGAAGTGAACTTCCATCATCTGAAGTTTCAACACTTCTACCATCACGACGATTTGATTCCATTGCAAAAAGTCGAAGTTGCTCTGTATGATCTGCTACAATTCCACGTTCTTTTTCTAAACTAACTACAACATACTCAAGTTGTTGTTGAATATACTGAAGATCATTATTTGTTTTAGTAAATATATCTTCATATCTTGAAGTTGTAGATCGAATATCATTTACAACAACCCGTTGCCGTTCAACAGTTTTTTCAACCTGTTTTATTCTTTTTTTGATACCCTCTATATTATCATTCATCTCACGTACCATTGTAGATAACTGTGTTTGCGGTATATCTTTTACATCTGCAACTTTTTGTGTGACTAGTGGTACTATAGAATCCCATTGATTCATCTAAAAAAAAAAAAATACTATAAAATTAAAAAAAAAAAAAAAAAAAAAAAAAAAGAGGGGAAAAAATAACAATTTGAGGAAAGGAAGGGAAAGGAAAGAATTCAAAGAAAATGTTTAAAAAAACCATCCAGAGGAAAATCTGACAAAATAAAAATAAAAAATAATTAAATAACTTGAACTACTTATATTTAAAACAAGTTTAATCTGAGTCATCCAAAAGTAAACGTTGATTTCTATCTGGTGCTGATGAAATTTGTGTTGTCATTATTGCACTTAATTCAGGTGCTTCCACATCATCATCTAACATAATTTTTGTTTTTATAATACTTGGACTTCCATTTTCTGTATAAATATCAGACTTTTTTTTATATGTCTGTTGAACAATTTCTGTGAAATTATTCTTAGACTTTACTTCACGTTGTGGTGTATTTTCAAAAGAACGTTCTTGAATGTGACGCACATAAACTGAAGCGTTCTCAATCGTTTCCCCAATTTGACTCCAATCAATTTGAGTTTCATACTCCCCATCATGTTCGTCTTCTTCTTCTTCTAACACCTCAACATTATTATTATTATTATTATTAATGTAGTAATCGTCATCTTCCTGTGGTGGAGCATAGAGAACTGTTGGCTTAAATACACGTCGTGAGTTTGCATCCAATACACGACGTTCTTCATAGGACAAATCACGGTAAGGCCCAGAAAATGGAGCTAATAAACCTTTTTTAAATAATTCTCTCTGACGCTCTCGCTTACCTTCTTCTTCATCACTCTCTTCTTCATCTTCATCATCATCTGTGGTTGATAACGAAGATGATGAAGAGGAAATATTTCTTCTAGAACGTTGACGTTTTCGACTATTTGGTGCTTCTTCTTCTTCTTCTTCTTCTTCTTCTTCTGAACCCAACCCTAGCGGATCCTCATAACGTGGAAATGCATTATATCCACTATCACTACTGCTACTATCAGAATCACATATAAAATCACTTCCTGAACTATCTTTATCATTTGAATGAAATGTATTCATAACCGTCTCATTAGGAAAAACACTACGGTGTACACAATCATTTATATAAGGTTCAGCATGTTCTACTGCCTCAACAATTCTATTATAACGTAGACGATTATAACGTGCATTTATATGCCAATAACGTGGTACTGTTAATGTTGGGCGTTGAATTACTGAATCATCACCATTACGTCGTCGTTTTCTATATTTCTCTTCGGTAAGTCTATTATATTGTGAAATATATTGTGAAAGAAATTCTTTTAAACGGTAATCAACAGCGGCAGTACGTGCAGAGCTATGATGATGACGAACATGTTGTCGCCAATGAATTGCACGACGGAACACAATATGTACAAGTGGAGAATCCCAGTCAGGTAATTCATTTGCTGAAGGAATTGTAAGAGGTACTTGGTCTACCTCATTAATATCATTACCTATAGAATTCCTACCTTCTGCATCTGTATTATTATTATTATTATTATTATTATTATTATTAGTATTTTCAACACCCTGCATATGTGCTAAAACATCCAGTGGATCAATAACAGGATTTGGGTCATCTGCTACATATTCAATTCTTTGTCGTGTATTTTGCAGATGTGGAATAAATCGAGTACTAACCCAATGTAGGTAACAAGCAGGACAAACATAAAGTTCAGCTGGATTAAGTAAATAAAACTCATCCATGATTTGATCAAAGTAAACATGCCTATGAAGAATATGAAGACCTCCATCTGATGTAGCACTATCATTTTGAAGAAATACATTCTTTTTTTCAAAATGAAATGTTCGCCCCTCAATTTCTTCAACTTGACGTTGAAGTGCAGGTGCCATTGGTTCCCTAAAATGTGGTGGTTGCATAAACATTGCCCTATCTGTTGCAATACGAATAAGTGTAGCAGTATTATAAAATAAACGAAGTGTACCGTCTGGGCTCATAATTTCAACATATTTTTTTGCATGCAGAGGTTCTGCCGTAACTGCATCAATACGTTCAGCTGCTACTTCTTCTAAATTAGTTTGACCATTCGCCGCCCGGGTTCGACGCAGTAGTCGCTTTTTTGGTGCCATTACAAAAAATAAAAAAAAAGGTTTAACCTATATTATTGGGAATCTATACCTTGTTCTTGTTTTTTACTTGTACTAAAATGTAAACATATAAATAGAAATAAAGAAAATATATTCCACATAAATAAAAAAAATAAAATTTTTAAATATATTTAATTCTTATTTATTTTTAATTTGTTCTTTTATAGTTCAATGAGCAAAAAAAAAAAACAACAGCAACATCCAGGCTACATATTAAAAAAAAAAAAAATGAAAAATGACAAATTATACAATAAATGAAACAATTTGTCCAAAAGAGCGAAGTAATACATCATAAGGAATAATGCCCAAGGCGATCATAGCCAAAAAATTCCCCATTAACACACCTGAAGCAGCTAAATCAAGACGATTAAGTCGGTCTCGTCGCTTCACAAACTCTTCCAAAGATTCATTATTTTCTATATTATTACCATTTTTTTGTTTCATCTTCTTTGATTTATGAGAAGTTGAAGAAGTCCATGGTACACGTCGCTCAACATAGGCATAATATAATAAAATACATAATAAAATATTAATAATCAAATACATTGCAACATTTTGAGGAGGTAATTTCTTAATCATTCCTGGGATTTCTGGGAAAATAGGAGATAACCGAACTACACTAAAGTTTGAAAAAATTAACATTGCCCAGTTAAGCCAATATGAAGAACGAAAAAAAACTGTCCAAGTTCCATTAAGGAAAATAAAACATGAAACCAGAACCCAATCTACATTAGGTTCTGACAATGGAAAACTTAAAAATACCAAAGATATAAGAATATATGGAATATATGAAGAAGGACTTGATGTTGCTGCTATATCACTTGCCTTTTCTTTAAGTTCTTCCCGTCGTTCTTGTTGAAGTTGCCGAATTCGTTGACTTTCCTCAACTCGTCGTTGAGTACCCTGTCGTATTTTACTTACAATTTCTTCCTTTGGTACGCTCATTAATTATAGAAAAAATATTCTACTTTATATTTTAAGGCCCCTTTTTTTGGTTTAATAATATTTCAATACAAAAAGGTAAAAGCAAAAAGAATTAAAAAAAAAAATAAACTAAAAGAGAAATATATATTAGTTAGTAATTCGACAACTTATATAATATATATATATATATAAAATCAACAAGACCAAAATAAAATTAAATTGTCTATTAAAATTTATAGGATTAAACTCCATTCACATATCTACTTGTGAGGTTGCTCTATTCCTATAGTCTCTGAGAGACGCCGGAAGAGTCCCTCCCGCACCCCCGCAGGCACGGAATTACGAGAGAAGGGGAGAACTTCAGAAATAACATCATGGGCGTCTAGTGGCTCCCCAAACTGGGCTCGCCGCTGAACAACTTCAGCCACCCGCTGAGAAACTATTTCTCTCCACCTACTACTCAACTCTTGTGATAAGTACTCTTGTAATTTCTGCTTCTGAACATTACTCATCCCTTCATAGATTCTGGCTCCGACAGCAGCAGCATCACCCTCTCCTACACACACCTCACGCTTCATTAAATATATTTTTTTAACCGTTTTTTGCACCAATTTTTTTTTTTCCAAACCTTCAGTCTCTTTTTTCTTATATTTGTGTGCCTTGCCTTCTCTTTCTTTGGCTATAAAGTATATTGTGATTATTTAAATAATAAGAACAAAATTGTTGAAAAAAAATAAAAAAAAAAATCATATTAAATATGAAAACATAAAACATAAAAAATTTTGCTTTATAAAATTTATAATAATAAAAAAAAATTATTTACAAGTATTAAAATGAATCTCCCCCTTCTCCATTTACTCATTATTCCTCCTTATAATTAAGAATCCAAACTACAGACATATACACAAATATATATATATATATATATATATATATCTATTATAGAGCTAGAATTTCATTTAGAAAAGAAAAAAAAAATATTTTCTGTAATATCATTCATCTCAAGAAAGGAGAAAACATTCATTATGACGATTAGCAAAAAGAGCACCAGAAGCAACATGCGTAATAAAATCCTTTCCAAATGATGATAAAAAAGGTAATTCTTGTAATGCTTTCATACCAACACAAGATACTCCAGGAATAATATTAAGAAAAGCGTGAATACCTTCCATTGCAGTAATCATAGGACTTGTATGTATCATCATTTCAGTTGCAAAAGGTTGTCCTACTGCACATACACTACCAATATCTTGCCCAGATCGAATAGCTTTTTCTAATATTTCTACTAATACACAAACATCATATAATCCTAAATTAAGTCCTTGTCCTGCAAATGGATGAATTCCATGAGCAGCATCACCAAGTAAAAGACATCTTGGGGCGTAGGGACGCATTGCGACATCTAAACGAAGAGGAAACATTCCCTGCGCTCGAACTTCTTTACCTTTTACAATACCTTGAGGAACTTCTATAATACGAGGAATATCTCTCTTAGCAAATGCATGAAGTCTATTATTAAGTTCTAATACAAGTTCTTCTTGTGAAGCTGAAGTTAATGTACGAGCATGAGTAGCAGTTGTAGAAAAAATAATATTTGCAGTATCTTCTGAAGTTGGAAGCATTGCAATAACACTTCCATCTCGAAAAAAATTTTGAAAACAACAAACATTACCGTCATCTAATTTTTCTAATCGAACAGTACAAACAAATCCAGTTTGTGCATAATCATGTTGAAATGCTGAAGTTGATAAGGCATTTCGAAGTTGACTTCCACGACCTTCACATCCAAGCATTAATGAAAACTCAACTTTTTCTTCGTCAGATTTTGTATTACGTAAAACCGCACTACCTAGTTCACCATCAACAACAGAATGTAAAGGAAGATTAATAGACTCTAATTTTGAACCAAATAAAAGATTATCTTTAATAATATTTCCATCAGATAATTTTTTTTGATCTTCCACAACACCTACAAGTGCAGCATTAACCTCTGCGTTATAAGTGATAAACCCAAGAGGTCTATTTAAATCTGTAAACTCAAGAAGTGGTTCCGATGTTGTTACATTAGTTCCTAATAAATTATTCATAAAAAACTTTAAAGAAGATTGATCTTGTTGTTGTTGTTGTTGTTGTTTAGATAATGCAGGGCTATTTATTTGTTCATGACGAAGTGCAATACGATAGTAAGCATGTTTTGTTTGTAATCGCCTCCAACAACCCAAGTTATCTAATAATTTACTAGAAACTGGTGTTAGACTTACAGTGCGAAGTTGATGCATTACATTTTCTGTTTCATATTGTGGACGTGAAATTGGATCAGCAAGTAATAGGCGTGAGAGGCGAGATGCAAAAACAGGGAAATTATCAGCTTCATACTCCACATTTATATTTACATTTTCTGTGAGAAAACGCGAGCGCAATAATTGAAGGGAGGCTAGTGTGGCAGCTCCAACAATGCCACTTCCAGATATCACAACATTATATGGATGTTGTGAATCTCCTTTAAGTGAGGAGAGAAAACGTGGGGAGGCACGAAACATTGATTTATATAAACTTCGATATAAATAACACCTAAATATGAGTTACACACAAAGAGAGACAAAGAAACAAAACAAAACTTTAAAAAAAAATGTCAAGTTTTTTTTTTTTTTTTTTTTTTTTTTTAAGGAAAATAGGTTAAGAATTCAATACAATAAAAAATATAATATCAGAAAAAAAAAAAGAAAAAATATTTTCATCTTACTACTAATAATAATATTATAATCCTAATAACAGTAAAAGACATAAAATTTTTTTTAATGAAATAAAAATAATGTTATTTAGTTTTTTTTTTCCTTTTCGATCTGATCTTATATGTTCTTGATTTTTTTTTTTTTTATTATACTGTAATCGCTGTCATTATCTTCATCGTTACTAAAGATATATTATTTCATTTGTTTACGTTAATAATTTTATATTGACTTTTATTTATTTATTTATTTTTTTTTTTTGGGGGGGAAGGGAGGGGAAAAGAAAAAAAAAAACACACGCATAAAGACTTTCTTATAAATAAAAGACATTTTTTTTTGATTTTTTTTTTTTGATTTTTTAAATAAAAGGCAAAGTATGAAATAATTAAAAAAAAAAAAAAAAAGCAAATAAACAAAAGAAGTACTCCTTCTTATTCTTATTCCTCATAAATATATGAGTATCACTCGATTAAATCTGCTTCTGCAAGAAGAGTTGCCTCACTTACTTTCCTTGATCGACAGCATTTGGAGTAAATTACCAATGCAATCATAAGAACACCCAATCCACCAAAGGCGGCCCCAGCAATCCAAACAAGTTTTTTCTTTTCAGGTTCATTTAAAACATTTGGGTAGGAAACATCATATAATAACCCACACATTCCACACGCCGTAATAGTAACATTTGAATCATCCTCACAACCACCCCCAATTGAATTCCAATTATTAACATAAACGCATATATCTTGATTTTTATTTCGTAATAATCGAATATAACCTTTCTCACCCCATGAATCACCCCAAGAATTACGTACAATCCAATAATCTTGTTTTGTAACCTTATCCGTTCCATACCCAACCAATTGAACAGCATGATTAATTGTAATATTTTTACCATCTTTTCCACAATTATCAAATATTCCACCAGCATACAAACTCCAATCACTTGCATCAACACTTATAGCAAGAGGACCTTTCGTTACAAGTGCCTCAACAACTGCATCATAATTATTATGAGGAAGATTAACATAACCGTAAACTTTAACATCTTTTGGCATGGAGTCATTTAAAACACATTGTTCAGTATTACTGGTATTTCCACTTTTATAAGGATAATCTTCATTAAAAGTTATACCACCAGCATTTTTAATATATTCCCACCCAAGTTGTGCTGTACCTCCAGAACACCCACCTGTTCCACCACAATGATTTTTATTTTCAGTACAAGAAGTAACTTGTTGAGTACTTAAAGTAAATAATTTACCATATTGTAAAGCATACATACTTTCAACACATTCTGTAGCGGCATGTGCCCAACATGATCCACAATTTCCTTGATCTTTAATAGGAGTTAAAATAGGATTTTTAGAATCTTGCCAAGTCATAGATTCTGGTACTTTAATATTATTAAGTTTATAATAATTCATATTTAATTGAGTTGTACGAGATTGAGAAGTGGTGATTCGACCATTAAACTTTTCAGAAAATTCTTCACGGGTAAGATCACTGAATCGGTTAAGTCCCATTTTATATGATGTATTAGAAAGATTATTAAAAGCGATAACTTCTGCAAGATTAGAATTAAAAATTAACCTTCGTCGATTGTATTCTTCTTCATTTTGATAATTTTTATTGTATTTTATAATAAATTGATCAAATGAATATGTTTCTGTAGCTTCTGTAAAAGAGGCAGCAACAGTAGGAAGAGCTACAGTTGTTGCTAATACTGCAGATACAGTTATAAGGAGAAATAATCCAATAATATGAGTTAATGTAGATAATCTCATTCTCCTTAAAAAATATTTTTTTTTTAAGAACGAAAAACAAAAACAAAAACAATCTTACAACTAAAAAAAAAACAAATGTTAAAAAAAGAAAAAGGAAAGAAATAATAATAATATATAAAGAAAGAGGCATAGAGATTTAACACAACATTTTTTTTTTTTTTCTTTTAATAAAGAAAGGAGGAAAAAAAACCCTTACAATTTATCATAAAAAAAAAAAAAAAAAAAAAAAAACAAATCAAGTATATATTATACAAATCACAAGAAAAAAAAACAACAACAACAACAACAGAAAAGTATGATAATAAACTATCGTAAGGGTTGTAATGGTACAAAAGCCTCCATTTGTGGTCCCTCATATAATTTGCGGGGTATTAAGTGAACCTCTTGTCCTTCTAATAATTTACTATGAGGAAATATATTATTTTCAATATTATTCATAGAATTAAAAGATGTAATATTTACATTATCCATAGGTATAGCCCAATAATAAGTACAATTTTTATAACTCGGAGGTGTATTATATGGTGGGGAAATAACATCTACAAATAAAGCCGGCTCTAAACTTTCATTTACAATTTCATGTAAAACACCACCAGTGTTAGGACCAAAAGAGGCAACTAATGAAGAAGGAGGTGCTGACAAATTAGACTGAGCTTTAACTATACGAGATTCCACTACAATTCCATGAGAATTTTTATTTATAAAATCAATTGAAATAATTTTTAAACTTCCAAATAAAATACGCTGCCATACCTGCATTGTAGGGTGATCGTGTAAAGGCAATATTCCACCTGGAGGAACTGCAAACCAGCAAAGTATAATTTCATTTGACTCATATAATGTACTACATCCTATTTTATTACTTTCTTTTCCTCGCCATATATGATGTGAGCTGCTATTATTATTATTATTATTATTATTATTATTATTATTATTATAGAATGCATCATAAAGAGAAAATTTATAGGCTGAAATTGGGAAACTGCGATCTAACATCCACCGTCGCACTACACTATCTGAAACATAATCGCGAAGATCAGAAATTGTTAACTGTGCTAAAGCATTTATAATTTCAGTTGAAGAAAATTTTCCAGCAGTGGGTTGCAGGGCAGTACGAAGTGCCAACATTTAAATTCTACTCAAATAAAACTAAAATAAGAAAGGAAGAGAGAATTAAAACTAGTAGTACCCTCACCTTATTTTTTTAAATAATAATAAAAATAAATTAGAATAAATAAAAAAAAAATATCAAAATATAGGGATAGAAAAAAAAAAAAAAATAATAATTATAAATACAGTCAATCACCTTAAAAATAAATAAATATGGGTTTGTTTTTTTTGTTTTTTTTCTTTTTTGTAGTTTTAATCATAAAATTCTATTCTTCAATCATTAATCAATAGTGGGTAAGAAAGACATATATATAAAAAAAAAAAAATCAGGAGCGACACAGAGATACCAAAAAAAAAAAAAAACACGATTCTAAACCCGAAAAAAAAGAAAAACACACACATATTATTTTAAAAAAAATTAATAATAATTTTGAGTCTAGAATTATATTAAAACGAAAAAAAAAAAAATATATATATATATATATTTATATTAAATTTAATGATTACGCAAAAAGAAAGGAATTTATATTTAAAGAAGAAGACTTTCGTCGTGCTTTTACTAAATTTACAATACCTAGAGGATGGTAACCTAATTTTGGGTTACGTTTAATATCACCAAACATTGCTTCCATTATTCGTCGAAATTGCTTTTCCTCAAGTTCTAATATATTTCTTTCTGAAAGTTCATTTGCCATAACAATTTCACGTTGCCAAAACTTCTTTTTTGTTGTATAAAATATAGGAAGAGATAGTGAGGGTGCAAAAGGACGAGAATTTGTAGAAATTTTTCGAGATTTATGTACTAACTTTGGGAGAAACTCTGATTTATGAGAAAAAGAACTTGAATTATGTAAATTTACAATTGATTTTGAACAATTTTCATTCGTTATTTTATTCAATAAAGAAGAAGAAATTTCTTTATTTGAAAAAGAAAAAGCTTTAGATTTAAAATCTAAAAAGGTTTGCGATGTTTGAGCAGAGGATGTATTTCCACTTCTATTTTTTTGTAATTGTAATTGCTTCAAAGTTTTTCTTGCTAAGTTTGTTGTAGAAGAACTAGCAGATGATCTTCGACTTTGACTTATTTCTGAAATTTCTATATTATTTTCATTCATTATTATTATTCCTTCTTTATTTATTATTTTATCAAAGCGATTCATATTATCATGTAAAAAATTTCCACGTCCTAGTTCAATTTGCAAAATTGATTGAAAATCTACTGTTTGTTTAATAGCTCTTGAAATACCATGAATCTTTTTAATTATAATAGAATCTGGCATTTCACCTCCAACAGTTTTAAATATATTTTTTTCATATTCACAAAAAGAATTTTCAGCAGAAGAACCAAGGATAATATGATGAGAAGTATCATATAAAGGAGACAATATACAAATACCCCAGGCTTGTGATAAAGCTTCACATACATTAGGGTGCGTAAATACAGTAGATCTCAATAATATATGTGATTTCTCTTTCCATAATAATATGTTATTATTAGACGGAATACCTGTAACATGAATAACAAGATGACTTGTTTCTTTTCTAAATTTTTTTTCTGGACGATTTTGTAAAGCTTTAGCACCAATTTCTATAACATCATTTAAACAATTTACACGATGAAAAGAAGTTTGTGAAAAAAATGATAATCCTCTAACAGCATATCGACGTAATTTAAATGGTAAATTTGAAGATCCTGGCATTTGATACACTAAATCTAACCAACCATCAACTTCTCTCTCTACAAAGGCGATAAAAATTGTTAAATCTTGGTTATTTATAAATAACTCTTTACAAAAACATGTAGCAATACCTATAATAGCTGAAGCATCATCTATATTATTATTATTAAGTAATAATTCTCTATTTGTTGAAATGGTACTAAAAAATTTAGCCTCATCAGTTATACAACTAGAACAACCATCATGAATTGTAACTTCTGATGTAGAATCTATAAGTAATGGATTAGTTTTTTTATACTCTTCTTTCGATAATAAAGTCGCCTTAGAATTTGAAGAGTTAATTAAAGAAATAGAAGAAGATACACTAAGAAGTTCATCATTTGAACAATTTACACACTCTTGTAAACTATTTATTGAATATTTAGAATTTGAAGTTAATACTAAAATGCATGTATCTTGTATATTTTGAAATAATTCAACTATATTACTTATTGCTTTATTAAAATTAGAAATTAAAGAAGACGTATTATATTTTATTTCACTTTGACTATTACTATTTATTATTTGTTGTTCTTTTTCTTGGTTTTGCCCTTGATTATTATCTATTATTACTTTATCTAAACTAATACCGTTTTTTAATAAGAGGGAATGTGAGTTATGTGAATAACGAGAAGTACTATTTACCATTTTGGTGAAAATAATGATAACCTTCACTCAGACCTCGGAAATACGTCTAATACACTAAACTAGAATCAAAAAAAAAAAAATATATATATATATATAAATAAATTAACCAAAAAAAAAATAATAATATATAAACACAGAAAAATATACAAGAAAGATAAAAAAAAAAAAGTTTTTAAAATTAATAGTAATATATATATATATATATATTTTTTTTTTAAACCTCACTAACTCTAACTATAGGAAATCATAGGGAAATTTTTTACAAGGAATAGTTAATATTGATAGAAATTAAAGAAAAAAGAAAAAAAGGTAGGGTAAGAGAAAATTAAAAAAAAGAAAAACAAATTAGGGCACAAGAGGGAATTATATTATTTAAATTATTATTATCTTTAATGATTTTTTAATACGGCAGCATTAAACATTGCATAGTCAATTGCTGCTGCGTCTTTTCATTATACCGCTCTAATACCATTCCTGACATGGAAGGCCGTGAGGGTTTAAATATATCTTCTGTATCAAAATAAAGACAACGTGCGGTGGGGTTTTCTATTTCAGTTAATTTCATCATACTATTCTCCTCCCGTGTTCGCTTGCGTTTCATATTACTACTATTATTATTATTATTATTATTATTATTATTAGATAATAATATTTTTGTATTTGTAGGATGCCTGTTAGAACGCCAAGCAGCAGGAGAATGATAAATTGAATTCTTATTATTATTATCATCAGAGTAAATTGCACCCGGTGAAAGTTCTTCTTGACTTGCTCGCCAAAACATCGGCCCAATGTTATCCATATCATTTGCTAATATTTCAACTGCACTGAGTTCTGCTTGGGATAAGAGAGAATTTGTATTTTGTGTAAATTCAGGTGTTAAATTATTTTCTAATGTGCTATTTAATACTTTTGTAGTTTGGGCAGCGGGGGTGGAGTTGAGAGAAGACTCACTTTCTTCAATTTCTTTTTTTGTTATTTGTTGGGCCGCACTCTTCTCTATGCTAGATTGCAGATTGCATTCTTCTTGTTTTATTTGTGGAGCTTCCTGTACACTTTTTCTTCTTTTTATTATTCTTTTATTTTCTTCTTTTTTGTTTTGTAATGTTTGATGTTCTTTCACAGAGTTTAGTAAAAAAGAAGGTGTATTACTTTTATTATTATTATTATCATCTATGCACCAAAGAGAGAGTGGGGCCCCACGGCAAAGTAAAGAGTACGCACCACCGAGTTGTGATAATTCACATCGACTTATTTCTCTATCTTTTATATTAGGAGGTTTTTGTTGTTTTTGTTTTTTTTCCTTATCTTTCTCCTGTTGTTTTATGATAATTATTTTAGCAGCATGTGAGGTATCCAATACTTCTGAGACTGATGCTTTGTTGTTAGGACTACAAGCAAAGCGTTGCTCATTTTTATTTAAAAGAGAAACTATCATTACAAAAAAAGAAATTTATAATTATGATTCAGGTAAAAATGTAATAATAATAATAAAAAATAGTTTTTTTTTCTTTAAAATACTCTAGCGTAAAATTAAAAGAAATTTTATTTTTTCTCTTATTTTTTTAAAAAAAAGATCTATGGCCAAACAGATAATATTTTTAATAAAATATTTAATCTGTTTTTATGGTGAATTATATCTATATTTATTAACTTTCTGTATTATATTTCAGAAAAATCTATGCTTCTAAAATAATTCAAAAAAAAAAAAAAAAAAATGAAAAAAAAAAGTTTTAGTATTAAGCAATAATAAATAAGAAATTATATACATTACCTTATTATTCTCTAAAATTAGTCATCTGAATTCACACATTATAATATATTGTATGCATCTTTCTAGGGGGCATGAAGATAAGTAATAATAAAAAATAGCATTCTACAAAACCATTTTATTATTATTATTATTTTCTTTCTTTTAATATATATATATATATATTTTTGTTTCTTTATTACCATTTTGGGATTGCTAGTTGCACGTTTAGCCACCTTAAAAATAAAAATAAATAAATAAGTAAATAAAATACATTTCTGCATTACAATGCTTCAAGTAAAAAGAGATAGTGACACAAGAAAACTATTAAAGTACTTCCACACACACCCTTAAAAAAAAAGAAAAAAATTGGTAATCAGATACAATTGATTTACACATAATTAGAAAGCCAACTCAGGAATTTTTTTTTTTTTCTTTTTCCAAACATAAAAAACCCCAAGAGAAGAAAATACAAAAAAAAGAAAAAAAAAATATTGACAAAAAAAAAAAAAAAAAGATAGAGGTAGAGATGAAAAGAAAAAACAAAGATTTATATATATATAATCCGACTTCAAAACAACAACAAAATATTTATTTCATTGAAGACAATAAAAATTATTTAATTACATCAAATTTTGGAGTGAAATTAATATAATTCACTAACTCAAAAAAAAAAAAAAAAAAAAAGAGGAGGAAAGTTTGGGCAAAAATTACCCTTCAGATTTAAAAAAAAAAAAAAAAAAAAAACAACTAAAATTATTAACTTATTATCAACAAATGAAGTAATATTTCACTTTGAAATTATTTCACAAGATCAGCAGCACTCCTTTGTGCCTCCAGTGGTGGTAATGCGTAATGTGATCTTCTATTTCTACCAGGTGAGGGTAATGGTGATATTTCAGTTTTAAATTGTTTTGGTGCATTTTGTAACGGTGGAAGTGATTTAGCAGTACGGCACGGGGGTGTTGTTCTATTATTATTATTATAAATAATATTATTATTATTATTATAATGATTGTAATTACTATTATTAATACTAACATTATTATTACTTTCATTATTGTGATCAATAATGTTAATATAACTTTTTCTTGTATTTCTGCTAATACTATTATCATCCGCATCCCCTCTTGGTGTTATTGGTTCCCGAATTAATGCAACACTTCCAGCTCGACTTATTTTTGTACTATTTCTCCGACTTGACCAGGCACTCGGCATTATTTGCTGGAATTGTAATTGTTGTTGTTCTTGTTGTAATTTAATTTGTTTTTGTGGGCTACTTCGACGCACGGCAAAGGGAATTTCATGTGGAATGGCAAATTTTTCTTCTTTACATTTATTTGCGTATTGTTCTGCTTGCATCTTCACGCGTGCCAGCACGTGTCCATCCATGCAAACTGTACTTCTGTAAAGTGAAAAAGCATCCCGCCCCTCCGCACTTAATCTTTTAAATTTCATTTCATCTTCTTCTAATACAGAGGCGGTTAACTGGCGACCGCGGCCCACGCAGAAACTAATAAGAATAGCACCTTCTTCATTATATTCATATGTGTTATTATTATTATAATTATCATCATCATAGGTGGGGTAGACTATATTTGGAGATGTGTTCATTGTTTTATTTCTCTAATTCCTTCTCTTTCTATTTTTTTTTTTTTTTTCCTCTCTCTCTCTCTCTCACTAATTGTAATGGAGAGAAATATATTTACACAGAGATAAAGAAAGAAATAAATGTCCTTTTACGACTTTTAAATTGGTTTACTGCTATATATATATAATTCTTTTTTTTTTTCTTTTGTAATATTTTACACTTTCTTTTTTACTTTTGGTTCCTCAATTTGGCACTATTTTTAACTCAATAACACAATGGTGTTCCCTATATATAGATACACATTCAAAGATTAAGAAAAAAAAAAAAAAATCAAAAAAATATATACAGAATAGAGATAATAATAATAATAATAATAATATAAATATGTATCTATTCATATATGAATCCCACAAAAAAAAAAAAAAAGTAGTAAAATAAAATAGATATTCATGAAATATTTCTCAACTTCCTTTTTAACTTCTTCTTTGACTATTTATCAATGAGATACCGTTAAAATTTTTAGTAAAAAAATAAATGATAATAATAAAAAAAAAATAAATAAATAAATATAACACACCCCCATATATATATATATATATATATTCCCCCCCCCCCCACCCCACTTCCCCTTACTCCGTCATAAAACTCTTAAGAAAACTTGTAAGCGCTGTCACATCCCGTGGGCCCTCATACGCCACCCCATCTTTATTTCCTTTTGTAAATAATTTTAATGTTGGAAATCCTCGAATATTATATTCTTCTCCAATAGAGCGATGCTCTGCGGCGTCAATTTCTGCAATTATTACATTTGATACATCCCGCACGGAGTCTGCAAAGGCATCCCACTTAGGACGCAGCCTCAGACAATGATGACACCAGGAGGCATGAAACATTACAAAAACATATTTTGTAGGATCTTTAATTGTTTTATGAAATGTACTGGGATCTAGAGCGAGGGCACCACTCTTGTTGTTATTATTATTATTATTATCAGAGTTTGCATTTACTGTAGAGGAAAGACACACGAGAAGAGTTAGGAATAGGGCGGTGCAAAATAATACACGACGTGTTGGACTTATTATATTTCGGTTTGATTGAAACATTTTTGAGAGTATTTATCTCTGTTTTTTTTCTTTTTTGTTACTTTCTTTTTAGATTGCTTTTTTTCTTTTTTTTTAATTGGGGTTTCTTTCAATATATGCGTGAGGAAAAAAAAAGAAAGAAAAAAGGCAGAAAAAATATATATAAGGATATAAAAGAAAAAAAAAAAAAAGAACTAATAAGGGAGAAAATTTTATTAAAACATTACTAATGTAATAAATAATGTATATTGAATTTTTTTTTTTTTTTGAATTTAGAAGGGACTCTATTCTTATAAAGTTTCACTCACAAAAAACAAAAAAAACAGGTTGCTAGTTATATTTATTTGCTTTTATTTTTCTCCGATTTTGTTGTTGTTTTTCTCCATAATTCATTCACTATTTTTTTTTTTTTGTCTGTTACTATTTATATATATATATATAAAAGAAACTTGTATTCCCATAAGAAGAAAAATAAATAATCATATTAAAAAAAAAAATAAAAAAAATAAACATGGCATAATCATACATCAATTATTATTATTATTATTATTATTATTATTATTATAAGTCCCAAACTAAACTATGAGAAATTAGTAACAAAAAAAAAAAAAAAAAAGATAAGACAATCAAAAAAATATCATTTATGTGTTTTGAAACACAAAACTGTCCAATAATGCCAGGGCGCGTGTACTGTGATACTCTAATGGTTCCTCTTTATCTAATCGAGTGTAATATCGCATGGTTGGAAATGCATTCACACGTAATCGCTCCATTAATTGTGGGAATTTCTCTCCATTAATTTTAGCTGCCACAAATGTTTCAGAATTACGCTTGCGGGATTGACTCATTGAGAGTTCATCCCACATATCATACATGGACTGACAATGCCTCGACCAGGGCACACAAAAAAGTACAAAAACATCTTTATTTGGATCGAAAACAATATTATCAAAGTTCATATCTGTTAACTCTATAACTCGTGTGGGTTTTGGTATATTATTGGTAGTTATAGGAGCCGCCTCAACAGGTATTATTATTAATAATATTAATAATGGTGATAATATTAATAATAATATATTGCTTAGAGGTAATACTGGGCGAATGTGAAAGTTATGGAGTGTCATTTTGGGGTATATATATATATATATATTTGTAATCTAAGAAATAAATTTTAATAAACTAATGTAGGGTAGTAATAAAAAATAATATGAAAATGGATTTAAAGTAAGAAAAAAAAAAAGAATCAAATACAAGAGTAATAAGAAATAATAATTATTAATTTAGTAAGAGAAAAGAAAAAAAAAATTCTTAATAATAAAACAAACTATAAAAAAAAAAAAATAATAATAATAACAACTGCAGAAAAGTACTCTTGCGTGTGAAATTATATTCATCAACCGCATTTATTACATATATATAAGAAAAAAAAAAATATTTCCCTTTTTATTATTGCAGTTGTTTTTTTTTCATCTTTTTGTTTGTTAACGCTCATCGTTTTCTCCATTTACAATTACTCTTCTTGTGTATACTGTAAATTAATTTTGAAATACATATATAAATTATTTTATAAAAAAAAAAAAAAAGGGGGTTGGGGGGGCGTTATCATCAACGCCAATACTCGTAATAATAATAATTATTATTACAAAAATGAAAAAAACCACCCCCTCCAAAAAAAAAAAAAAAAAAAAAAAAAGTGGATCAAAGAAAATAAGTCAATATAGGAAAATAATTTAAAAAAATCGCTCGGAAAAAAGAAAAAAAAAAAAAACCCACTTTTTTTTTGTTTTTTTTTTGCTCTTCGTCTTTTTGTATAAAGGAAAAAGAATGAGAACATAAAATGCACCATTTATAATAATAATAGAAAATAAATAATAGATAGAGAAAGGTGAAAAGGGAACAAAAAGTAAAACTAAATCAAGTAGAATGTGGAAATTTACTTTAATGTATTCATAATATATAACTATGTGTTTTTTTATTTTATTTTATTTTTTTTCTTCATCTCATTGAAATCCCACTTTCCCTCCTACTCTTTTTCCACCTTTCTCTCGCTCTCTTAGCTCGAAGTACATATATAGTATGAGTAAATCTATGTGTATATATATATATATATATATATATAATAATGATAACACTTCTCCCCGCGCCCCACTCCTATTATTCCCCACACTACCATTATACACTCACTCCTCCATAAAACCAAAATTTCAAATAAACACACTTATCATCTTAAAAAAAAAAAAAAAAACACAAACTAAAGAAAAAAATAATAACAATAATAATAATAATAGTCACCAATACCATTACTTTAACGAGATAGATTAAATTTATAATCCGCAAATATGACCCCACGTGGGTCCACCTCCCGCACCGCATTTCGCTCCTCCGCCCGCTGCCCACTATTACTACTACTACTATTATTATTATTCATATTATTATTATTATTATTATTATCCTCAATCTCTGGGAAGTATTGGGTATCGAGTGGGTTGGCGAGCTCTGGTTTGTAGGCCGCGGGTCCCTCCCGGAGGTGGGCCCAGTCGACCCCAATAAAAAAAGGATGGGACTTCATCGCCTCAAACTCCAGCCGCTCCCTCGGCTCACACATTAAATGTTGCATAAAATCCACCGCCGCCTCCGGCACCCCGCGGTCCGCTGGGTATCTTAAGTACTCCCGCCAGTGTGTGATTTTATAACACGTCGTGTTGGGGTCCTGAGAGAAAAAAGGAGGAATTCCATAAAGCATTTCATACATAATTACACCAACAGACCACCAATCACAATCCACACCATATCTTTGTCGAAGTAATATCTCTGGGGCAATGTAACCGGGGCTACCAACAATAGATTCAAATATACGACGATCACGTGGGTGGGCGACACCGTGGGTTTCAGCAGGGGAAAGTGTATTAGGTTTTTCTGCCTCTTCTGGAAGTCCTACAATATCATTATTATTATTATTATTACTATTACTGCTATTATTATTTTCTTCCAAATCTAATAATTCTTCACCAGCTTTGGCAAAACGTTTAGAAAGACCAAAATCAGTTAATTTAATATGTCCTTGGGCATCCAACATAATATTATCAGGTTTAATATCACGATGAACAAAAAACATAGCATGTACACTAGCAACTGCTGCACAAAGTTCTGCAATATAAAAACGTGTACTCTCTACATCAAATTTTTGTTTTAAACAAAGCCATGAAATCATATCTCCTCCTGGCATATATTCCATTACCATATAAAGATGTTGTTCATCTTGAAAACTTAAATATAACTTTACAACCCACATATTAGTTGCTGCAGCTTCTGCCATAACATCTTTTTCAGATCTTGCATGCACAATTTGTTTCTTACGAATCATATCTGTCTTTCTCATTCGTTTTAATGCATAAAGTTGTCCATCTTCTTCACCTTTGCGACGACAAACGTAGACTTCACCAAAAGCACCTTTACCAATTCTTTTAATAAGTATAAAATCATCTACACATGGTTCACGTTGACGAGGTCCAATAGGGCGAGCACTGCCACCACTGCGAGTATCACGCAATATACTACGGTAGTGATTCTCAAGAAATGCTTTACTAGCAGCTGCCTTATGATGAGAAACATCAGAGATAGGACTACTCTCTGTATAGGCAGCCCCATTTGAAATCTTTGGTGCTTCCTTCTTCATTATTTATTTATTTTCTCTTGTTTTATTCTGTTTTATTCTGTTTTTTTTTTTTTTTTTTTTTAACTCTTTCTTCTAATAACTGTAAGGATACAAAAAACAAAAAACAAAAACAGAAATAATAATTAAAAAAAGAGAAACAAACAAACAAACAAAGGAAAAATCCATAAAGCAATACAAAATTATTAAATTAATATCAAATAAAAATTATTTAATACGTATAGATGCATCAACATCAACTCCAGAAATATTTCTTTTTTCTTTTATTTTTATTTGTTATTAACTTTTTTTTCTGTTACTTTTCCTCTTTCCTCTTCCCAAATTTTCTCTCATGTACAAAACTGTTATTTCTTTAAATTACAGTAAACACAGAAAGATACACAACCTTTTAAAAAAAAATTTACACTCCTCTTTTTTTTTTTTCTTTAATCCTCATTTTGGTTGTTTTCACCCATATTAAAAATTCTCTAATGCACATGAATACACTATAAAAAGAGAAATATATATATATATATATCTCCATCCCTCACTTACTCCTTCTCACTGAGCCAGCGGTAGTAATCATTTACAATATAATAACGTCCATCCACTTTTCGAATAATAAGACGTTGAAAGAATTCTCTCTTATGTTCATCATCATATGTTACAATTCCATGAACTGTCATAATAAAAGAGTCCGCCTGTTCATTTCCTGGTAGTGGTTGAGCATCTACGCAATCAATTTTATGATTTGTCTTTGGTAATCCACTGAGATAGGCTGAAATAGCGGAAGTATCAGGGAGGGAGTGCCCATTCCACTCACATAATAAAGGAGTTCCAGGAGCATAGAGGCCAACAATCTCTGGTCGCTTTTTAGGATCATCCAGTAATTGATAAAATTGTTGACGGAACTCTAGTGCTTTTTTTGAAACTTCAGTACAGTCTGCATACTCTGTCATAATTTATTTGTTTACCTCTCTTTTTTACTTAATTCTTACTTAATTATTTTTTTGTTGTTTTAATTAGTCGCCGAAATTTATTATTTTTCTCACACTTAGAAAAAAAAAAAAAAATTACACTATAACTTTAAAATACACACAGAAAAAAAGAAGAAAAAAATAACCAATAAATAACTTTTATGCCAATTAGAATATCCTCTATCATATTAATTTTATGGTTTGCAGCCAAAAAAAAAAAAAATTAATAATAATAATAATAATGTAAAATTAAATAATAGCAAAATAATAATAAAAAATATGTGTTACTTCCTTCATTCTATCTCTCTCTTTCTATCACTCACTTTATGTAAATATTTCTATAACAGCAAACCTAAAGTATGTATGCGTTATTATTATTTCTCTCTTTTCTATGTTGACTGAAGCATTTTCTGCAAAAGTGCCCCAGACAAAACATCTCGACAAACACATCGCATAGGACTATTTCGCATTAATTGCCATCGTCCTTCTTGTAAATGTCGATGTTGTAATTCTCTTGTGAGTGTAGCAACATCATTATCCCACCCCTCCCGGCCAATAGTTATATTTCTTGCAATACACGCATGCAAACAAAGTTTTTCTGTGAGTGTAATTCCCAGAGAATCCTCCTGCTGTAATTCTGGCAGAAAACACCCACAGGCCTCCATACGCCGCACATATATTTCTACAATCTCCTCCTGCTGTTTTAATATTTCTTTTTCACTTTCTTCATTATTATTAATAATATTAGTTTGAAGTAATTGAGTACGGGTAGTTAATTCTGCGAGCATACACCACCGCTCCAATCGAGCTGGGGCCGGTTGTATTTTTTGTAAAATTAAATTTGCCTCCTTCCAGCGATTACACGCTAATAAAACTGAAACTTGTCTACATTGTGTATGAGCATGTAAAAGTGTTAATCCAATATTTTCTGCTCGAGTTAATATATCTTTTAAAGCTCGCAATGCCCCACCATAATTTCCACGCTGCGACCACATCATAGCAGAGATGAGATCCGCGTAAAGTACACCCATTACAAAATGACTAGCAGAGCTAACACGTCGTAAAGTTTCACCAATTTCAGGAAGAGTAGAAGAATAACCAAGATAATCTGCTAACTGAGCTCGTTCAAATTGTACATATTGCCATAATAAAAGATGATCTGGCGGCCAATAAGATGGACCATTATTAGATTTTTCTTTTATTATTTCTCCTATATGAGATGTTCTATCATCTACAGAATTTATTCCATTATCTCCTCTTCCTTTAGATATATTTAAAGAAGTTAATGAATTTTCATTATCAGAGTAACAATCTGTACCAAATTGACTAAAAAATAACATATTATCTGAAAGTTGTGTAAGTTCTTGATAAGCCGATTTCATATATCCATGATTACGTAACCACATAGCACACATAAATCGATAAGTAGAAACAAAGAAAAAATTACTTTTTACTACATTTGTACCATCTTCACCATAATGAGTTTCTACTGCTATAAGATAATCATGTAAAATATTAAAAGGTCCTGCTCCAGGTGAAGCATCTGATGTTCCAACTTGTGCTGATAATGCACGATGAGCTGTTTGACGCATTGTTTCACGTAAAAGTAATATTGAAGGTTGATTTGCTATAAATGAAGATCTTGTTGATGCTTCTTCATCTAATTGTGATAAAAGTAATCCTAATGAAGAAACATTAATAGGTTTAAGTGAAGATCGAACTCCATAATGACCTGCTATAATCATCATAGTTTCTCGTGCAATACCTGTAATTATTTCAGTTACAACAGTTGAAGAAGGATCAAGAAAAGATTCTAATTCTGAAAGCCATAAAGCATGACGAACAGTTTGTGCTATAGTTTGAACTACAACAGAATGACCACCTGTAGTAGAATTTTTTGCATTATTTGAACCAATATTATTATTATTATTATTTCCACCTAATACTCCATTAGAAATAGAGATTCCTGTTACAATACCTGTAATAATAACAGAACGTAAATATGTATCAACTGTTCCAGGAGAAATTAATAATAAAAGTGCTGCTCCCATATAACCTAAACATCCAGCATGAAATCGTGGTATATTTTCATCTATTTCACTATCACTTTCTTTATGAGATGCAGCATCTGCTAATTGTAACATAATAGCAATATCTCCAGCAGCTGCAGGAGTATCTTGACATGCTACATGAACAAGAAAACTACTATAATGTGCCATAGTTAAAAATTCATTAGAACGCCATTGATGTCCTACTAAAAGAGCCATACGTGTACAATGTAATGCAGCTTCAAGTGATCTAACTGATAAATAAAATTGTGCATAAAGAAGAACACCACTTGTAATACTAAGTAAAATAGAATGATGTGAAATTTGTGTATCATGTGTTGTACCTCTTGTAGTTTGATCATTCATCATCATATATTCTAAAACATTATAATCTGAAAATTGTAAACCACATCCACTTTGAACTAAAAGTTCAAGTAAACTCCTATCATTTAATGAACGACCTTCACAAATTTGACGCATAGCAGCATACATACTAGCAATATTTAATTCTTGTTTTCCTTCACTTGCTTTATAAAATCCACCTAATATTTTGTTTGTTTTTGTTCTTGTCGATGATGATGATGAAAATCCATGAGTAAAATATGATGATGATGATGATAACTTTTTTGGTATTTGAGGTGGTTTTGAATGATGCCAATCTGAATTTAAAACCCCTTTTCCTATATCTATTTTTTTTGAAATTTTAGATTCTAAATTAGAAAGCCAAATACTTGCAATATGTGCTATATGAGATTGCCAAATAAAAGAAGCACAATTCCAACTAACTCCCATCCATACACTAAAGGCTCTTGTTATACTACCAGCTGCATGAACAGCACAATTTTCATTAAATACACTAAATAAAGAAGATAATGCAGGTAATATAATATAAGATTTTTCTTCAATACTTGTATTTTCCCATGATAATAATGGAGAATGTGAAGAAGATTGAGAATAACCTGTAATACACATAATAAGACGAAAAATAATATCATTACGAATATCGATACCACCAATATCAGAACAAAGTTCAAGTAATTCTTCAAATAAAGTGAAACAACGATTTTCATCATTTATTCCTGAAAATCCTAATCCTCTAGAAGAAGAAGAAGAAGAAGTATTATTATTATTAATATTTTCATCATTATTATTACCTGATACAGGTGATCCTATTTTTTTTATTAAAGGAGATATCGAACCTACTGGATGTTCTCCAAAACCAAATACTGTAGGTATAGAAGAAGAACGCTCTCTTTGATGTTGTTTTTGTTGTTGCCAATTACTAAAATCTTTTTCACCTAAACCATGACAAATAGCGTTAAATGCTACAGAGAAATTTGCTTCCCCGCCTCCTTCCAAAATCTCTGGTGTTGATCCTTTAGTTAAACCCATATTTCCTATTGTTGTTATTTGAATATCTTTATTTCTAAATTCATTAATATCCGAGTAACTTTGTTCATGCATAAATGCTACTTTTTTTATATACCATGTCAAGAGTTTCTCTGCTGCATGTGAATCTGAAGAGATAGTAGGAGACCAAGCAGAAGATATAGCTTTTCCACAGAGAAATAAAGCAACATCTGAAAGTCTTGGAACACCTTCAGCATTTGGGACACTAAGAGGTTGGCCACGTAGGCTCATTTAATTTAATATTTATTTCGTTCTATCAAGTTCTTATTTTTTTTTTTAATATTTTAATAATTATATTTATACAATTTGATGAAAATAATTATACAAAAAATATCAAAAAATAAAATGAAACAGGGTTTAAGGAAAAAGAATAATAATTATAGTAACAAAGAAGAAGAAAATTATTTTTTTTTTTAAATAATGAAAATAATATTAAAACTATCAATTTATAACTTACAACAAAAACAAAGAAAAAAAAAAAAACACATAATATATAAAAATATTTAAATATATTCATTTAATTCATCAAATCTGGATCTCGTCGACGAAGTTCACTTATTGTAAGATCAAATGTATCACGAGAACGTCGTTTTGATCGAAGATGTTTTAACGGTAATTGTGGTGTTTTTCCTCCTTTTCCTTCTCTTGTATTTAAATATATTTCTTTTGCAAATTCTGAGCGAGTGTAAAGACACTTTGGGCAAGCTATAGATTTTGGTTGAATAAGACATCGAAGTCGAATAGACATTTTATACGGAGATAAACAAACTCGACACACAAATGTTACAATGGTATCATCATAAATTGTCATTTTACGTATTTTAGAATTTGAAACTGTACGTGCTACCTCTCTGCTAACATCAGGTCTTTGAATTGTGAGAAGATTTAATTGTGTTTTTACATTTCCTGTACATTGTGGGCAACAAACATAACGAAGAAAACGATCTGCAATAGAAGCTGTAAATATATAAGTACACCAACGACACTTCCAACGAAGTAATTTTTCACTTGTAAGAGGAAGTAGTGAAGGATCATCTTTTGATTGAAGTTGTGCCTCTGCAAGTAATAATGTATCATCTTTTAAAAATCGTTTTACAGTCATATCACTATTATTATTATAAGATTGCGTTATCAAATTATTTTTAGATGCCGAAAGATACACACCACGACTCTCACATGATGGACATAATGGAACCACATTTGCATTATTATCTTTATTTTTATTTTGTTTTTCTTGCATTTGAATATATCGATGTACACGAGAATCAACAGACTCTTGCCATGCTTTCCCACAATGTGAACAAGACCACCACACAATAGAACTACAAGGTAAAGGAACATCTGCAACTGATTCAAACATTACACGATTATGTAAAATAGAATTTCGACACTCATCCCACTGCGCTGCTAATAATGGATATACATTTGCTAATCGACGAGTACTATTTAAAGAAGAAGGATGTGAAGAATTTACTATTGCCTCACTTTTATTATTATTTTTATTATTTCGTGTAGGAGCAGATATACATTGAGGACAAGAATAAAAAGAAGATACTTGTGGGTCTATTCTATCAACAGGACGAGCAGCCCATTGACAATTACAAATAACACAACGCCAAGAGACAAGATGAGCCCATGAAGGCAACACCCTCACAAGAGTAACGGAATCACTATTATTATTATTATTATTCGTATTATTATTCGTATTAGTAGAATTATGTAAACTATTATTATGAATATTACAAGAATAATTTAAACAAGATGATGAAGTAACATTAGATGTAGAGGTATGACGTATTAAATATTTTAAATTTCGTGCATTTTCCTCATAATCAAATTCCTGCTGCATTGGAAGTGATAAGGCATCAAGACAAAATTCAACTTTTTTAGGTGAAGAATGTGAAGTTAAATTTGTTAAATATAATGGCCTTGTTAATGAAGTATAGCAACGACGAGAAGTATTAGTAAATAAAAATTCATTATATCTTATACGAAAGAAAAATAATTTTAAAGACATTTTTTATTGTTATTGTTCTTTTTGAGAGTGACTATGTCATAGAAAAATGAAGAAGAAAAAAAAAAAAAAAAAAAATGACAAAAAACAAAACAACAAAAAATATATTTTCATTTTATTTATTATAAAAAAGGAAAAAAAAAAAAAAAAATATATATATATATTTTTTTTTCTAATTCATTTCTTCATGACTTTTTTTTATTCCACTAAGAGATCTTTTTTTTCTTTTTTTTTATTTTTTCGGTTCTTTTAAATACTTTTAAGTAAATAAGTTTTTGAGGCAATTATAAAAAAAAGAGCACAATAAGAAAAAAAAACGCCATGTGTAGAGTTTTCAATATTTGATTTTCGTACCAAAAAACAACAATAATAACAATCACCAACAGAAAATCAAATTCAAAAATAAAATCATATCATGTATAATCTATTATATACAAACTTTTCTAATTAAAGTCTAACGACTACGTCGTGTTTTCTTTGCAGAATCTCCTCGCCCACCTTCACTATTATTATTATTATTATTATTATTATCAGTAGAAGTAGAAAAACAAATTGAAGAAGTTGAAGCCTGACGTTTTACAGCATTTCCTCCAGTTATTAATTGTTGTTCATTTGGTAATACCAAACTACCACGTGGGCGACGCACTGTTGAAGATAATAACCGACGTTGTTGTAATACTGCACGAAATAAATCATTTGGTGTTATAAAAATACATTCAGGTTCTGGTCGACAAAATTCTACTTTTCTCCACATAATATTATTAATATTTACACTAGGCATTATAGCAATTGTTGCCTCATTTGTATTTTGTGAAATAATACCACCAGAGGCTTTAATAACAGAACGTAAATCATTATCTGGGGGTTCTTGTGGCTGAGCTTTTGGGTGAACCCAAAATATTTGATTTGAAAATAGTTTTTGACGTTGCTCCACAGGAGTTTGAATTAATTCATGTAGAGAAAATTCATTTACAGTTTCAATACTTGTTCGAGTTCGCTTTTCACGATATTCAAAACGAGCAGGATCTAAAGATTGTGGGGAGGCGGAAGATTTATTTTTTTTATTTTTATTAATTGTAGATGCAAGAAGTGCATTTAACCAAGCGGAATCTACAATATAATTTACATACGGAATTGCGGTTAATAATTTAATACTTCGAATAAGTGGGCCTTCAACAACTAGGAGAGATGCGTAATGATATTTAGACATGGGAGGATTTACAATAATTTTAAGTTGTCGTAATTTAGATTCTTTTAAAGAAGTAATTCGCATTCCAGTTGTTACAATTGTTAAAGATTCATGAAATTCAGCTTCTAAACTATTATTTATAGTTGGAGTAGGAATAAAAGGAATTGTATCATCATTATTATTATTTTCTGTTTTCTTTCGTTTATTAGTACAGCTTTTAGATCTTGTTTTATTATTATTAGTATTACTAGTACTTCTTCTTGAAGAAGTTGAAGGACGAATACTTTGTTTTCTTGTTCGAACATTTCGTGATGAATTTTGTTTTAAATTCTCTTCTTTAGACTGCGCTATATTTACTAAAAAATTATTTGAACTTATTCCTTCCCATTGTACTCCTGTATCTATTTTTTCAATTTCTTCCGGAGTATGAAATATCTCTGTGCGTTCTCCTTGACTTAAAGTTTCATTACAACTTCCTACATGAATATGAATATTATATTTATTTCCTAATGAAAGTTCTATAGAGTGAAGACCATTTTTTACAGAAAAACTATAACGATGTAATGGAATTAATTTAACGGAATGATAAAAAGTACCATTTCTAGAAGAGAGGTCAATAATATCAAAAGAAGTCCACTTATAATTATTTAATTCAGAATCATTTATTTGATTTATTATTTTTTCTTTTTGATGAGGTGATTTTTTACATAAATGAAAATGTAATCCAATTCTACAATGTATATGAGATACGGATTTTTTAACTTGTTTTAAATTTGAATACGAATGAAGTGAAGTAGGAATATCACTACGCCCAAGTTGATAAACAAGTGTAATTCTTTTAGGAGGAGATAAACTATTTGTGGAACTTTTACTCCAGTATTCATCTTTTTCAGGTAATAAAAGATATTGTTCATTATTTTCTTTTTCTATTTTACCATTTTTTTTCCATACAGAATATATAATAGGAAAAGGTATAGGTATTACTTCTGATATTAATTCTATTGCTTTTGAAGATGTAGGCATTGAAATAATTTTTATTGGAAGAACAAGAGATGAAGAAGATGAAGATGAATGATAGTTAAAATCTCCAATAATATCTGCTTTAGAATTTGTATATAATTCATCTTTATAATTTATAGACTGAGAATCATGAGCAGCCCCATCATCATTATTATTATTATTTTCACCCTTTTCAGATATATTTGATAAATTATCTGTTTGTGTTGAACAAGTCCAGATATCACTTTCATTATCACTTTCTAAATAACTTTCTGTGGCACTATCATCATTTACATTATTATTATTATTATTATTATTATTATTATTATTATGACGAAACTCAGCAATAGCGATTTGAGACTCAGTTATATTATCAACAGGACTGTGAGTAGATGGAGTTCCACACAACGTCATTTCTATAAAGATTCAGTATATATATATATATATATTAATTATTATTATTATTATTAATTTTTCTTTCTCTTTCTCTTTCTCTTTCTCTTTCTCTTTTTTTAAACGTTTCCTATAAATGAAAAGAAAAAAAAAAAAATTATAATAAAAGAAGAAATTTCTATAAAATATTTACTAAAAAGTAAAAGATAAAATCATTATTTGTGATATAAAAAAAATATACTTGATAATGATAAATAATATATTTGTAGTGCAATAAAACAGACAGAAAAAAAAAAAAATACATAGTTCCCTTTTACATCTACCGTCAAATGTTTCTTCTTATTTCTTCTAAACATATTTATATAATTACAAACTCACAAAACACACAAACACACACACACAAAATAAAAATAAAAACAAATTCCCTTCATATAATATTTTTTTATCTTTCACTCAATCTTAAATTGCATAATTCCATCGGTATCATATACTGCAATAAATACTTGAGTTCCATCATTATTAAAAGCCGCGCCTGTCGGTAATGCATTTGGTAAAAAGTGCGTTGCAATCGGCACCACAGGAGAAATATTAATATTATTATTATTATTATTATTATTAATATTATTATTAGATTCTATTTTACTAGGAGCAGCCCACACAATAGCATACCCATCCTCCGCCACAGATATTAATATATTTGCAAACACACAATACTCTAAAGAGTAAATCCAGCGAGCATGCGCACATATTTCTACTTTTATTTCACCATTCATACTATCAAATATTTGAATTTTCCCAACCCCATTCGCTACTACTAACAAATTACCTTCATTTATAATTTGTAAACTCGTTACACACTCTTGTGTATCAAGTGCTAAATAAGGTTGACGCTCATGATTCCATAATAAAATATGCCCCACAGCATCTCCACTCACAGCAAATATAAATGAATTATTAAAAGGAGAAACTTGAGTTGAAGTTACGGCGTGTTCTTTGTGTCCTTTAATTGCAGAATGTACTCGTAATGATAATGAAGAATTATTATTATTATTATTATTACTATTATTATAAGATATATCCATCATACCATATTCNTATTATTATTATTATTATTATTATTATTATTATTAAATGTATAACCTGCAAGAGCCCCACAACATCCACCACCATTAGCATCATTACGAGGAACAATTCCTAATAAAGAATCTCGTGTCCATAATTGTGTGGAGGAATTTGTTGTAATTAATATTAATAATGCATTATCTGGGTGTAGTAGCCCACTAGGGGCAACAATAGCTTTACAATGTACAATCATTTCTTTATTATTTTTACTTTCTATTGGAAGTATATGAGTGTGGGGGGATTTTGTATTTAAAATAACACAATGATCACGGGACGCGTATACTAATGATTCACATGATGGAATATATGAAAGATTATTATAAAGTAACGATGGTGGAAGTCGAGTGTGTTGTGTTTTATATTCACATACTTGATGAAAAGATTGTGGCATAAATATCTAAATATAAATATATTTAATTTGGCCTCCTAACAAAAAAAAAAAAAATTGTACACTACTAATAAATATTAAAAGTACAAAAAAATAATTACCCAATAATAATAAATATAAGAAGAGAAAAGAGAGAAAATAATAATAATAATCTACAAACACCTCCCCTCTCCAACACACACACAGAAAAAAAAAAAAAAAAAAAAAAACGTATAAAACACTTTACAAATAATAATAATAATAATAATAATAATAATAATAATATTAATTGCTTTAAAAAAAAATCTCTCTCCCCAATTCCCCTCACTTTTGCGATTTTTGTATTACTGTGTTTCTATGTGTAATTTCACGTATGTACAAATATAAATGAATACAGTTTCAAAAAATCAAAAAATAAATAATAAATAAAAATAATTTCCACAGAATTCTCAACAGTAGTACTTATTCTACAATTAATTTCACTTTTTTTCTTTATTATTATTATTATTAAATCCATAAAAGCGAAAGAACTATAATAGCAGCTCCAACACACTGCAATGTAAAAAGAGCAGAATGTACAAATGGTAATGATGATAAAATACCAATAGGAATACGTTGACAATTACGAGGTAAAAAATAATTTAAAATATCCTTTCCTGTACTATCATTACTATTATCATATTGTTTCATTAAAGCTGGAGAATTATAACACTCTGAATTTATATTATTATTATTATTATTATTATTTATACACTCAACTCTTATGTCTGGAATACATCGTTGCACAGATATTTCTCGATTAAAAAAAGATTCAACAGAGAATGGTGTTTTTACATCAGCTTCCTCATATCTTGCATGAATAGGAATTAATAATAATCCCTTTCCAGTTTTCATATTATTATTATTATTATTATTATTAGAGTGTAGTTTAGCAAATGTAAAGTTTACACTATTAACATCATATGAAACTCGAAAAACAGGGGCTTCAATATCGAAAAAAAATGTTGAATTAATTTGAAGTGGAGTGTACTGTGATGTAATTTCAATATTATTATTATTATTATGAGTTCTAATCATATAAAGCTGTGAAACTTCTGCGGCATCAAAGAAAAAAGCTTTAGGAAGATTTAATGAAATTCGTACATTATTATATGAAAGTGGAAATTCTACTTCTAATTGCATATGATAACCAGCTCCTTTAAAACCCCATTCATAAACTTCTTTTTCTTCTTTAATATTTATATTATTTGTGGATTTAATATTTGCCTCTTCTATAGCATTCACTAAAGAAGGGAAAGGAATATTAATTATAGCATGTAGTACAAAAAATATTAATAATAATGAAACAATAGAAAAAATAGAAAAAGACTTATAATGAAGTTTATGATAGGGAATAAGAGAAAACATAGTAACTAATTTGTCTTTAATACTTAACCAAAAAAAAAAAAAAAATAGAAAGAGAAAAAAAAAAGAGAATAATAAAAAAAAAAAATGAATTAATTATTAATTCAATTTAAAATCTCTTTGAAAAGAGAAGGAGAGAAAGAGAAAAAAATAAAAATAAGTACATATTTTCTTTTTCAAAAGGAAAACCAAAATACTGACCACAAAAAAAAATAAAAATAAAATAATACAAAAATGAACATACAAGAAAAAAATAAAGAATTAAAAAAAAAACGATAAACAAAACAAAAAAAAAAAGAAGATAGTATGTAATTTATTATTTCTTATATAGAGGAAATAAAAAAATAATAATTAAAATAAGAATCATACACGATACTCCGCCTCTAATTCTTTCCACTGTGCTAGCATCGCCTCAAGACTCTCAATTTGTAATGTTAAATTATCTGCATCTTCAATCCCCTCATTATTATTATTACTATTATTATATTCATTTTCTTCTTCTTCATCACTAGAAAGAAATGTGTGTTTCGTTGAACGCTTTGTCTGTCGTACATATTCCGCCCATGCAAGATCTTCTTCGACTGAATGATTATTAGTAGTAGTATTATTATTATTATTATTATTATTATTATTATTATATTTTTGTTTTCTCTCTCTTGTAGTTTGCCGTTCATAGTGTGCGTTAGCCATTTCTTGTGAATTTATATTTGTAAAAGGTTTAAATGTACAATTTTTTGCAATTACTGCGGCTTCTTCTTTTTGACGTAATTCTACTTGACGTTGACGTTTTTGTAATAATTTTAAATTTCGTTCTTCAAATTCAGGAGAAATAGAATACAAATTTGTTCGTTTTTGACTAGGACTTCTATGAGATTGTGAGGAAGAATAGGATAGCTTGCGGTTTGTGTTGAATTTTATTTCATTTTTTGAATCTTTTGAAATAGGCGTTTTATTATTATTTTTATTCATATTTTTGTGAATATATCGTGAAATATGTGGAGCTACTTTTACTTTAATTCCTTTGTTATTATTTTCTTTTTCTTTTTCTTCTTTTTTTATTTTATTTCTTGCTCGTGCTCTCTCTGCGAGTAATTTAGATTTTGCATTTACACTCGGCCGTACGGCTCGTAATTTCGCCTCTTCTTTTGCTTTTTCATTTGTTTTTATTATTTCTCGCTGTTTTTCTTTTTCTTTTTCTCTTTCATGCATCATATTAATATAATGTGAAATAGCCGCCTCACTTCTTCGCTTGCTGGGTGCTGGAATATTTTCTTTTTTAATTTTATTTAACATTTCCTCTCGCCGCCGCTCGTGTTTTTCATGATATTGTTTAAAACGATCTTGAAGTCCTTGAAAAAATGATTTCCCTTCACTTTGTCGAATTTGACTTTCTTTTTGTTTTTGTTTTTCAGCTTCTTTTGTAATATGTGGGTGAAATGTGGGAGTATATTTTTCACGTAATTTGTGTAGCCGTAACTCACGCGCTGCAATATCTTCTAATATATTTATACGTTTGTGTTTTGCTTCCATATTTTCAACAATACGTTGTGAAGTAGGATTTATACTAATATTATTATTATTATTATTATTTTGTTTTTCATTTGTAGATGTTTCAAGAATTTTAGAAGCAGATAATATATGTTCACGTCTTCGCCTTTCCCACTCTTCTGAAGCTAAAATATATTCTGAAATTGAGCGTGATCGACTACGAGATTGTTCTGTGTATTTAGAAAGTTGAGGTTTAAATTGCATTTCTTTTTCTTTTTTTAATAAAGTTTGTTTTTCAGCTTCTTCAACTTGTGCTCGTTTTGCTTGACCTTGTTGTAAATAATAATTAAATGAACGTTGTTCTCGGGCATTTTTTATTACATTTATTTTATTACTATTAATAGTAGTAGTACTTGATTTTTTATTTCCTATTATTATTTTTTTAAACTGTAATGATGATGGCTTTGTATTAATTTCATTAATTAACATTGAACCTGTAATAGTACTATTATTAGATTGGAGTATTATTTCAGAAGAGGAAGAATTATTATTATTTTTTTTTTTTACTACTTGTTGAGGTGGTTCATTTAATTTTTTAGGAGGTGGAGGAGGTATAATTTTATGATTTTTAATGGATAAGTGATTTAAATATTTTTCATTAGTTTTATGTGGAATTCCAATAATTGGAGGTACTATAACTGGGTTAAATTGTACAGGTGATTCACAAATATCTTCTACATTAATAGTACTATCATATAAATATTTATTTATTTTATCATCATCATCTTCTTCTTCTTCTTCCTCTTTCTCATGATGTAATAAAAATTGTTCTTCTTTATTATTACTATCAACAGAAGTCATAGTAATAGATAAACTTTCACTTGTAAGTAATTGCAAACCTGTATCATATTCTATATTATTACAATTATTGTCATTATCAGAATCTAAAACAATAGAACTATCAGCATTTTCATCAAAAAGGTTTACAGCAACATTTTGCTGTGATAATATAATTAATGATGAATGTAAAGAGGAAGAAGAAGATGATGATGATAGTAATAATGGAATTTCATTTTTTTTACTTTGGTTTCCTCTTTGAGTTACAACATTCACTATGGGACTTTCAGTATATTCAACTTTATTATTATTATTATTATTATTATTATTATTATTACTTTCGATATAAATTTGATTAGTTTCACCAAAATATAAAACTTGTTTATTTTCTAAAGGCGGAGTCATAGAAACTTCACATTCTATAGAAGGAGATGAAGAATATCGTAATTGTGTATTCACAAGAGTGTCTATATCTTCATTATATTCTTCTTTTTCGTGTCGTTGAGTTACACTTGTTATTTCTCTTTTAATATTATCATCAATAGTTTCTATAAATTCTGTTAAATGTGTGATAGAATTTGTTGGAATTGAATCAACTGAAGAACTAATTTCACGTGCTGCACGTACTCCTTCATCTGCGAGGAAACTAGCGTGTAAATTTTTTTCTTGAATTCTTGCAGCTTTATTTTTAAGACGTTCCTTCTTTTTAAGCTTTTTTCTTTCACGCTTTGAAATTTCAGCGTACATTATTATTTACGTTAATTTATTTTATAGTTTCCCCCCCCCTTTATTTAAAAATTTCTTTTTCTCAGTTTTAATAGGAAAAGTAATAATAATAAAAAAAAGATGATAAGGAAGGAAATAATAATAATAACAGTTCATATTAAAAAGAAAAAATGTTCAGATCAAATAGATAACGTTAAAAACAAACAAAAAAAAAAAATAAATAAATGAAATATATATTTTTTTCTTCCATAAGTTCCTCATGGGAAGATTGAGATTCACCACGCCTATAATCAATAGGAAAAATAATAAAAATAAGAAAAAAATATATCGCATATATCGATTAATTGACCACCCCTTTCTCTCGCTACAAATCTTTTTTTTTTTTTTTTTTAATTATTTATTTTTTTCTTCTCCCCCACCCTCCCTCTAAGTGTCTCGCTATCTAAAAACAATTCTCTCAACCTTCATATCCATAACAACCCAAAACTATACAAACACACATATACATATATAGATAAATATAAATATATATTCTCCCATCTCCCTCTAAAAAAAAAAAAAAAATTTATAATCCTCCCTTCCCTACACTGCTCTTTTCAGAACCCTGCTGTCATCGCCGTGAGCTCCCACGTGATCGTCCACCTCCACCTTCCTTTTCTCTTTCCTTACTCATATTCATATTACTACTATCTGTATTATTATTATTATTATTATTATGCCGACTCCCACTCCCGCTGCGTGTTCTCTCAACTCCCCCACCACCTGAAGTCCGCCGCCGTCGTGTGTTATTTCGGGCGTTTATTAAAATTGCAGAAATTTGTGTGAAGGCGAGGGGGGCGGTGACGGCGCCGCATATTTCCCCCCAATATTCCCCACGCCCCCGCAATTTTAAATACCGCCAGCGTCGCATGCATCACCGCCCGCACCCCAACACCCCCAGCCGCAGCGGAGGTCAATAATAAATTAGAATTAGAATTAGAAGAATAAGAGGACTTGTGCTTACTTGACTCACTCCCAAACCTCGCTCGCAGCACAAAGCCAGCGGTGTCAACTACAATATCACTGACAAGTTGTAATACATTCCGCTTCGCACAATCCTCCGCCGCCGCTAAAGGAGAAATAGAAGTATTAAAAAACTCCACATCTTCAGGTAACGGGCGAAGACCAACAAGAGTAGCAAGAAAAGGTGGAAGTCGTAAAAAACGAATAAGTTCACCAACAAAGTGTTGATGAAGTCGAGGATAAGTATCCCATAAAAATACCACACTCTCTCCATATGCTGTTTGAGTTCGAAGTAGAAGACATGAGATACCTGTTTGCACCGCCACACGCGCCAAAAGATCTGAAAAATTAATTAAATTTTCTTTACTCGCAGTCAGCATAACATTTACAACATCACTTAAAGGCATATCAAGTCCCTCTACAACATATTCATCCAAACGCATATGAATTGTCATCATTGTTGGTAACACGAAACCAACACTAAGTGCTAATGGACTCGTATTTTCATTAAAACGTTTTTTAATTATAGATCCAGATGTAAAACTTTGATGTGGAAAGAGACGACCACGACGGGCAAGCACATATGAAGGACCTACAGACGCTGCTACAACAGGAACCTCCGTCATTACCTCTTTTTTATTTATTTAAAAAAAAATATAACTTCAAATGGAAAAAAAAAAAAAATAAAAAAAAACAAAAACATTTAAATAAAACCCTCAAAAATTCATTACAGAGAAAAGAACCCATTTACAAAAAATCCCCCCCCCCCCCCCAAAAAAAAAAAAAAACGCATTTCAAATCAGAACTCTTAAAGAACTTCAGCAAAAA